>CM028242.1:43547019-43676260 GCA_016432835.1 Brassica nigra | reverse complement strand
AAGGCAGAAAAGCGGGCACCGGTGGGCGCGCCAGGACCGCGACGCGAGGCGGCAGGCGCATGTCCGTGGCGCCCGGCGGCAAGGATCCTGGTTCCCATCAGGCAATCGTCTCATGATCTCGGGCAGCGGCACCATCTTGGTCCGCAAACCCATGCGTGGGATTGTCCATGAAACTATAATGATTCTTCGCCAAAGCCTTCCGATTAAAGGTTCATATTTTAAGCGTAAAAGTTCGAAACCACATTACTCAAACCCTTGAAAGCGGTTATCTCGAAATCTATGGCTAAAGATCGCCCAAAACTCAAGAATTCCCTCACGAGCGACTAGCGGGGAAAGATCGAACAACGGAAAACCACGGACTGACAGAGCTGACCTGGCGTACAGCGTCAGCGGGCCGGCCTGGCGCCAGCGGCTTACCGACACCGGTGCCGGCAACCATAGCGTACCGACCTGGCGCCCGGCGGCACGTCACGGGCGGCCTGGCGCCCGGCGGCCGCGTCCTGTGGTAGGCCTGGCGCCCGGCGGCAGCGTTCATAACTGGCCTGGCGCCCGTGGCAAGCCTGGCAGCGGTCGGCGGCCTCGTCTGGTCTTGGTCCCATCATGCCGGTCGATCCCATCTTGGCTTGTTTGGATCAATCCGTGAGTTTGAATACGATCGCGGTTATTCTAAACACAAACATCTCGACTATCGAGGAATTGGGTTCCTTGAACCGAAACCTTCAAACTGTTCTTTGAAAAGCGTAAAAGCGTCTAAGCGGCCCGATGTGGCCAGCGGCCCACTACGATTTTCGAAAGGAAGGATAACTATGGCGGTTTATCCTTATCCTCACATAAGAGATAAATGTCAAGTTTCCAGAAGATAAATGTCAAGTTTCAGAAGATAAATGTCAAGTTTCCGATAAACAAAGAAGATGGGCGAAAATGGAAAAAGCCGATTCAGCCCGAGAAGATAGACCGTCTTAAGAAGAGTATATAGGAGAGCTTTGGCGAGGAAAATCATCACAAAACTTCCGAGCACTTAGCACTTAGGCGTTTTAGCTTTCTTTTCTGTTTTCATTAGCGACTGCGACTCAACTAGGTTAGATCTGGCGGCGGACTAGCGGACGCTTATTTCTTACCCATTGTTCCGCGCTCAAGCGAATTCAGAAATAAGATCTTTTTCCGCTCTACTACGATTTTTACTTTTCGACTTAAACTCCCATTGATTGTATCGTGTGTGGCCAGCGATATCCGGGACCTTCAAGGAAGATCCGGGTTAACTTCGGTTTCCTCCACAAATCTTTATCAGAAATTGGCGGTGTGAATTTCGGTTCCCCTGATTTGGCTAGAAGGAGGGTTACGGATCTATCTATCTCATAACTGCACCGCTCGATCATGTCTCTGGCGTCACCAAAGATCAGCCAGCGTAGGCGGAACACCCGTCGGCCTAGCGTTGAAGACTCCAGCTGGAGATCGTCCACAGTCCTCGCTGATGAGCAAACACTGAAGCTCAGGCAAATGAAGGAACTGTTTACCTCGCCCGACGCAGGCGGAACAACGGACAAGCTGATAACCTCGCTCGTAAAACAGGTCGACACCTTAGGAAGCAAGTTGCAGCGATCCACCAAGGAGCGCGAGAAGACCGACGGATCTCGAAGCGCGAAAAAGATGCCCGAAGAGCCCACAGGGAAGCGGCTCGAAAGGACAGCAAACGACCTCGCAGAACCTTCCACTCCCGCTCAAGGAAGCGGCGTCGGCGCGCTCGATCTAGATATCAGCGACCAATCGGATCCTTCCGATGAAGGCGCTGACATCCACCAGGAGGACCGAAGCCAGTCCGTTCGGCAGGCGGTATCGCCGAAAGGCCCATGGCGAAGAGGAAGAATAACTCTCTGGATTGAGCAGGAAGAACTTCGCGGAGGATCAAACTTCGGATCCATCACAACCAGCGCCGACAAAATGGAGGAATGCGGTAGCGAATAGCGAGATCCATGATCTCGCGAATCTCTCAAAGACCGTGGCGAAGTGAAAGCGGTGAAATCATAAATCCATCGGCGACCAGTTCCTCCCGAGATTGATAGACTTCTCGAGGAAGCGAGAAAACACCGTTCACGCTTCGGATCAAACCGCATCTGAGACCAGGGAAAATCAAAATCCTGGTCTATGGCGTGCAGCGGATCCTAAGTCGCACCTGCAGTCTTTCCAGATCGCCAATGGTAGGTGCAAACTCGGTCGCGAATGAGGCGGGTCATTGTCTTCTCTTCGTGGAGCACCTCAAAGTGCTGCGCTCGAATGGTTCTCGGCTCAAAGAAACTCCAGCCGGAGAGCTTCCGTGCCCAGCCTCGGCGTTTCTCAAACAATATTCCATGTTCATGGACGAGAAAGCGTCCGGCGTGGACAATGAGTCTAGCTCGAAGGAGGGCGAAGTCGCTCAGCGACTTTATCGAAGGTTCAAACTGGTGATGGCCAGAGTAGCGGGCATCAGCGACAATGTCCATGTCGGCCACGAGGAAGACTCTGCGGTATAAGTCGAAGTTCGAAAGTGGATAAGAGATGAAGCAACAGACAATCCAGGATACCTCCACAAAGCAGGACTTCATCATCATGGAGGAAGAGATGAAGCTTCATAGAAGCACGGACCACGAAAGGTCCTCGAAAGAAACACCTCGTGCAACAAAGCGTCCATCACGAAGGGGAGAGCGGGCGAGCATAACTACGCCATCAACTTGGAGCAAGGCAAAACCTCTGGAAACACCTGGACCAGGAACCATTACAAGGATAATTCTTACTGCGAGTTCCACGAAACCAGAGGTCACTCCACTGCGAACTGCAAGGTTCACCGCAGGCTCGCGCCAAAGCTCCTCACCGGCGAACTATCAAAGGTCAAGGTATAAAGGACTTGCTCCGGACTCCGACCGCCAAAGACCAACAAAACTGTCTCAGGACGGCGTGCGAAAATCAATCGGGTGAAAAAACACGGAAGGAGACGGGGCGACCAAGGAACAACAACGATCGCCAGGAGCGTAAACATGATCATCGGAGGATCACAGTTCTACCAAGACTCAGTCTGTCGATAAAAGCCTACAGGCGAAAAGCGAGACAAGTTCAACTGGTTTCGGATAGCGATATTCCTAACCGCGTGATCACTTTGAGCAGGAAGCCGTCGGAATCGACAAACCTCACTGCGATCCTTTGGTTATCGACCTGGTAATCCAGGATCACCGAAGTCGGCGCATCCTCGTCGATACAGGAAATGCGGTCAACGTCATCTTCAGCGACACCCTCTACGGGATGAAAGATCCCACTTGGGAAGTCGTCCACGAGCAAAAACCTGACTGGGTTTTGGTCACTACCATGACCCTCCCGGAAGAATCAAGCTCGGTCATGGCGAAGGGAGTCATAAAGATCGTCGAGTTTGCAGTCGTCGACAACCAACCATCTACAACGCCATCATGGGAACCCTTGGATCAACTCCATGAAGGCAGTACCATCCACATATCACCTCGGCATCAAATTTCCGACTCAACCGGAATCGCAGCCATCAGGGTAGTCAGAAACAATCGAGGCTCTGTTACCGCGAGTTCAAACTGCGAAAGATCGGAGCAGGCGGCCAACCCGAAGCGAGCAAAGGAATCACACACATTCCTGAAGACTTCGAAAAGATGATCAGGAATCATCAAACAGGCAGCGATTCAAGACAGCGACAAAGCCTCGAGTCCACCGCCATAAAAGCAGACACTTCGACCCCTGCACAAACCGTCGATCCGACCAACCGCGATGAGCGGCAACGAGGAGTAAAAGCGTCGGCGGCAACTATCAGAACTCTGAGATGGCTTGATCCTCGAAGAGTGCGTGAGCAGCTCGTCGAAACCGGCGAGTTCAGCTATCCCCTCACCAAAGGGGAACTGGAGTACTCTATACTCCCACAAAAAGCGAAATATCCGCACATGTACTCAAAATTTTTGAAATTTTCATATAAAATTCTTTCTATCAATTTCCTCGCTCACTTAATTTAGAAAGCGTAAACGCCGGAAAAAGCGAAAATCATATCTTGAAAGAAGCGAGGCGTCGCCTTCTGAAAAGGTAACAAAACTTCGTATCATCCGCTAAAACAGTCCACTGCGACTTAAAACAACTTATGCCCGTCGATTGGCCCCGGCGGATGCACTCAGCGTTCACTCAATACAAACTTCGTAGTCAGACCTACAAGGTCCTCTTACATCCGGCGAGGATATCATAGCGCCTATACAAGAAACCCAAAATTTTGGTTTAAGCGTCTCGGATAAACTCCGAAGATAGCTCGATTCTTTTAACACAAGTCATATAAGCGGCGACTAGTCGGGACTTTCGCGAAAGAATCAGGAAGAAATCACTAACGAGCAAAGCGAAAGCCGATCAGTCATCGCGGCCTTAAAGCTGAGTAAGCCTAGGTCTTGCCTAAAACCAGTCTTGCTGGATCTTGACATCTCACAGACATAGTATCATTATCGAGATCCCAAAACATGTCTCTTATAAACACACCTAAAAGCTTCGCTAGAAAGTAGCATACGGACCAAAAAAGAGTTAGGATACGAAGTGACTACTCGCATTCTTTCCTCTACACTTGACGAAAGTATAAATCAAAACAAAAGCCGAAACCTCGCAAATTTTCATATTTATAAAGTCCGCAAAAAACGGTGGGATTCTAAGCCACCAACGGCCAGTCCCAAAACATAAAGATGCAACCTCGGCGGTGCAGAATAAAACTCTAAAACGGCCACCGCGGCCAAAACATTCGATTCACAAAGGAAGTCAACATCGAAATCCAGGCGGAAATCCCGAATGAACCTGCAGGCTGGTCCACTTCCTCGTTCACACCTTGAGCCTTCCCACCACCCTCGGCGTTCTCATCGTCTCCGGCCTCCACCGTATCCTCGGAAACCTCGATAGGCTCCTATAGTCTCCGGACTCTTTCCTCGCCTGGAGGAACAAAGGACTCAGCATGAGCACACTCGGCCATGAAGTCGCCGTCTCAGCAATCTCGGAATCAAAGGAGAAATCCGGGTTCAGAGACTTGTAAAGGTTCTGACCGAGCCCGGCACTTTCGCGAAATCGCCAACAAACTCCTGAGCCTCTTTAAAACATTGAAACTCAGCAGCAAACGATTCTGCCCGTCTCGCCACCTCGGCCGCGACCATCCTTCTTCCTCTCCTTTCCGCCCGAGCGAGAACTTCGAGCACGAGCTCAGCTTGCTTTTCGTTCTGCGTTAACCTCTTGTGAATCGGAAAAGCTCTCCTCAGCTTCCTTGGTCTTGAAGTTAGCAATCCAAGACTTGCGGAAACTTGAGTCGGCGCATTGCCAAACACTCTTAGTCCTGCACAAAGTCAAGATCAATAAACATACATGCGGATTCAAGAATACGGTTAAAGTTCAAGAACAAAACCTCATTGATCCGCTGGGAACCCTCGGCAAAAATCCATTGCCTCTTTTCATCCTCGGCTGACTCATCTGTAACAAACTCAGAAGGAAGGAAGTTGTTGGGAAGTGGAAAGTCGCTGGCTCCGCCTTTTCGTTGGAACAAAACTAGGGTTTTCCCAGCGGTGAAGGATCTTCGAACCTTCCCCACCATCGATCTCTTTCCCTTACGAGATCTGTTTACACCTCCAGTCGGGCCGATAACGGTTCGGCGTCATACGTTAGGACAGGGTCTCGGGACCGGTAAAAGCCTTGCGTCGAATCCGTTCAGAGTGAAGGACTTCAGAAACGGTCTTTGACGAAGGAGGTCCCTCTTGGCGAAAAGATAAGCCATGCAAATGCGCAGCCCGTTCTCTACAAAGCGAAACTTTTCATTAAAACTTCGCGCTTCGGAATAACGAAATAGACAACGAGTTTTCATCATATTACCTCGGTTGAAGTTCCATGAATCGCGGAAATAGATGGAGGCAGCTCTCCTCGACAGACTCACCATCTATTAGGACATAGAAAAGCGTTCCTGCCGACTTAGGGTTGAAGTAGTCCCTGAATTATGGCCATATCCTTCTTGGGCAGCATGGAGTAGTAACCGTCGGTCCCCGTCGGCCGAGTGCTCAAAGGCCTTGAAATCACCAGGACTGAGATCGATCCGAGCTCATAACGAGATCAATCGCCAGCCAACTCTCAAGGCAGGGGCGCTGAGCTGGCGATCGAGAGTTGAAGTGATGAAGCGCCTTACGAACAATGGTGCGGGGATCGGGAACCACATGCGGCAATAAATAGAAGGCCTCGTAACATGTAAAGAAACCTTCAGTTCCCGCACTCGTTACCGGCAGGGATCGAATTTGACTCCCAGAACCTGGTAAAATCTCGAAGAACCAGAGATATTTCACGAGAAACCAAGCTTCGGCGTAAAAGGAGCACCAGGCTGCCTCGGGTCTCCTCGGAATAGGGATATCTGGCGGTGATGAGGCGAACCCAAGGACTATATCGCATTCTTAGCTTCCTCCTCGACAAACTCCTCTTGCTTCACCGTCCGTGGGCGGGAGAATCACCCGAGGAAGAATGGGAAGAAGAATTTCTCTTTGAGGATCTTGAAGACATTATTCTTAGAGAGAAAGGATTCTTGAGAGAATAATTTTTTATGGTGAAGTAAGAATGAATGAGATTTCTTACTCCTCCTTATAAAGAAGGTAAAATCACTATTTACCCGACTTTCGACAAGCGATTCGTCTCTACACCTTCCCATCTGGCTAAACCGCAAGGCATGACCGAAGGCACTCGGTTCCTAGCTAGCTGGGGAGCTGCTGAGGTCAAAATCAGTCAACGATGAAATCGTCACCGAATCCTCGAGCGAAAAACCAAGTGGCGATCAAAACCAAAAGCGGATCATCACTCGATGAACTCACAAGAAGGCATGAGCGGACCGTGAGCCCGGGGAGCGAAGGCAGCAGGCACGGTGGGCGAGGACCGCGACGCGGGCTGACAGGCTTGCCCTGTCCGTCTGGCGCCGGCAAAGGGTCCTGGTTCCCATCATGCAATTGTCGTGATCTCGAACGGCACCATCTTGGTCCCTTAAACCCATGTCCGGATTGTCTGCAAACTATAATGATTCTTCCGCAAAGCCTTCTCGATTTAAAGTTCATATTTTAAACGTCTAAAGTTCGAAGCCACATTACTCAAACCCTTGAAAGCGGTTATCTGAAATCATGGCTAAAGATCCTTCCAAAACTCAAAGATTTCCCTCACGAGCGACTAGCGGGGAAAGATCGAACAACGGAAAACCCACGGACGGCAAGGCGGCCTGGCGCCCGGCACACCCGCCTGGCGCCCGGCGACGCGCGTCGCGGGCCACCCGACCTGGCGCTGGCGGCGCTGCGTCAGCGGGCGGTCGAAACCCTCGATCTTGGTCTCGGTCCCATCATGCTGGTCTGATCCCATCTTGGCTTGTTTGGATCAATCTTCGTGAGTTTGAATGCGATCCGCGGTTATTCTAAACACCAAACATCTCGACTATCACGAGGTGGGGTTCCTTTGGAAAAGAAACCTTCAAAGTCTGTTCTTCGAAAAACCCTAAAAGCGTCTAGCGCCCGGCGTGGCAAAAGCGGCCCACTACGATTTTCGAAAGGAAGGATAATTATGGCGGTTTATCCTTATCCTCACATAAGAGATAAATTTCAAGTTTCCAGAAGATAAATGTCAAGTTTTCGAGAGATAAATGTCAAGTTTCGATAAACACGAAGATGGGCGAAAATGGAAAAACCGATTCAGCCAGCGAGGAGATAGACCCTCTTAAGAAGAGTATATAAGGAGAGCTTTGGGCGAGGAGCAAATCATCACCAAACTTCCAGCACTTAGCACTTAGAGCGTTTTAGCTTTCTTTTCTGTTTTCATTAGCGAGCTGCGACTCAACTAGGTTAGATCTAGGCGGCGGACTAAGCGGACCTTCGACAGCTCTTGTAGCTTATTTCTTACCCGTTATTCAAGCTCAAACGCGAATTCAGAAATAAGATCTTTTTCGCTCTACTTTACGATTTTTACTTTTCGACTTAAACTCCCATTGATTGTATCGTGTGTGGCCCAGCAGATATCCGGGACCTTCAAGGAAGATCGGGTTAACTCGGTTTTCCTCCACAAATCTTTATCAGAAATTGACGGTGTGAATTTGGGTTCCCACACTCGAAGAGCTAGCCGGAGAATCACCAAGCGGCGAGTATCTATGCAAATATGGAAACCCTAGATATAGCCACCTAGTAAGTATGTCGAAGTCTGGATGCCCTTCTCGCTGTCGCCTACCCCCTCTCTTATAGGCCTTGTCTCGCTGTTTGCCCTAGTTTATCCGCGTCCTGTTGGGCCTCTTTCCTAGATGGGCCTGGTTAGGAGATCTAGTAAAGATGCATCTCTGCCGACCCCTTTCGAAGCGTGTTTAGTTGAATCGCTAGAAACGCTGCGTAATTGAGCCGTCCTTTTGTTCCTAGAAGGCCGAGTAGGTCGTAATGTCAGACTGGACTTCTTCATTTGATGGGGCATGTGGAGGGGTACAACCCATCTCCTACACCAAGCATTGTCGTTCCCAATACTCTCAACATTATGCACATGTAAGGCTTTCCAAAGAGACCTTACTCAACAATCAATGAAAGCTTGAAAGGAGGAAAGGGTCTAAGGGAATGGAGTACCACTTGAGTTTGCCAAGAAGATTGGCAAAATAGGAGAGACAACTCAAGTGTGTATAGCCATGACTCAGCACACAAAGGACCATAAGCAAGAAGCATTAAGTTCATTGAGTTCAAATAAGATTGTAGTTGGCATCAAAGAGCAATTTTCAACATTCAAATGAGTTTCAAGAGGAGTTTTCAAGGCTCGAAGTCTACAAGTTTTCAAAAGAATGCTCAAGCTACTTGCCATGATTACAAATGGTATCATATTGAGTACTAAGCATGAGTTCTTTGCAAGGTGATTAAAACACAGCTCCTTAAGCATATGGATGCAACCTAAATGCTTCTAGACTCAATCCTAGAGATGCAAATGAAATATGATATAAATCTAAATGCTTTGAAAACTTATTTTTTGTGGATTTTCTATGCAAATAAGTATGCAATGCATGAGACTCATGACAAGTAAACAAAACAGAAAACAAAGTGAGATAGTAGACTCTCCTCCAAACTTACTTCACACAGTCCCTTGTGTGAGAGTAAGCTCAAAGAAGAGATCTAAGGGAAATAAGTAAACATGATAACTAAATATATTGGCTGAATTGGGTGGTAGAGGACCCTTAGCCTCGGATTTGTGCCACCGGGAGAGATAGGCTGAAGCGGATAAGTGAAGGCGGGTGTCTAGAGTTGCAATGCTTGGCCGCCTTTCACCTTTTGTCTAGCCTTAGACCCAACCTGAAAAACCTCAACTATCCTTATTAAAAAGCTTCAAAAGAAAGAAAGATAAAGAAATATATAAAATAGATAAACATGGGAATGCCTCCCAAGCGCACTTGTTTTAAGTCCCTTGCTTGACTTTGTGCTCTTTGCTAATCATAAGTATCAAAAGGCTGAGCCAATGCACCTTTGGTCCTTCTCCTATGAGAACAAGGAACCAAGTATGCAAAGGAGCACACTACTGTCCATAGAAAATAGACAGATTTTTCATCAAAGAGCTTCACTAAAGATGTATCATGAATCATGAGATGCTCTTTGAGGTTCAAATGGTCATGAGAATCAAATGCATTTGGTGGAAACACAAAATCAACTACACAGGTGCAAACGAAGTTTTAACAAAGTAGTCAACTCTATCTCCATCAACCAAATAAAACACAATGTTCACATTCTCATGGTAATTTTCAGCATGGGGGTTTTCTATCTCAAGCAAGAGCTTATCCACATCAAGTTCATCCTCTAGATCAGCAAGTGCAAGAAGAGGTCTAGGTTCATTAAGAATGAAAAACTCAAATTCAAGATCAAATAAGCACATAGATAACTCTTGTCAAAACAAACTTCAATATGATCTCTAACAAGCTTTTCTATTCTCAACTCATCTAGTTTCGTAGTTTCACATATCAGATCAAGAAATTCATTGATGAGCTCAAGAGAATCAAGATCATGGGCAATATTCTCACCACAAGGCAAGCAAATTTCCTCAAGTTGAAGTTCTAAAGTGGAAATGCTTGTACCTTCCAGCTGGAGTGGTGAAACCCAATACATTACCTCTTTAAGGTCATAAGCAACATCAAACTCATGTTGTGTAACCTCCCTTTCTTCAAACTCTGCTCGATCCCTAATGAGGTGTACCCAGATCATTCGTGCCAGGGATCTCATTAGCTTGCCCCAATTCTCTTCCATTCTCTGAAGCCGATGCAACTCCACCCTTTGGTCTGGTGTGAGTATGTGTATATCAAAGGGTGGTGGTTCCACATAGACATATGGCTCACCTTCAATGTGATCTTCCTCTTCTTGTGGCTTTCCAAGGTAGCTTGAAGCCATCACTGTAAGAACAAAAGCACTAGAATAAAGAGTTAGTAGCTATACAAAGCGAAACAAGGCAAGAAAATAAAGCTTAGTCTCAAGAAATGTTGGGGTCAAAATCGGTCAATGACGAAATCGTCACCCAAAAATCCTCGAAAGAAAAGCGGCGATCAAACCCAGAAGCGGGTCGTCGCCGATAAAACTCACGGAAGGCTCGTCCACTCCCATCTGGCGCGGCGGCCTGGCGCCCGTCCATGCGATCGTCTCATGATCTCGGGCAATGACAGCATCTTGGTCCCTTGAAACCCATGTCTGGATTGTCCGAAATCTACAATGAGTCTTCCGTAAAACCTTCCCGATTGTTTAAAAGATTCATCTTTTAACATATCTAAAACTTCGAACGCATTGCTCTCATCCTCGGCGACGGAAAATCTGCAGATCTAAGTCCATCTCAATCCGATACTCGCGGAATCTCATTGGAAGCGATTATCTCGAGATCTACGGCTAGAGACCCTCCCAAACTCAAAAGATTTCCATAAGCGACCGCGAGGAAAAATCGAAAAACCCACAGACGGCAAGACGCGCTTACCGGCGGCAGCGGGGCGAGCTGGCGCCCGGCGGCATCGCGGACGCTGGCTGGCCTGGCGCCGGGCACCCGCCTGGCGGCGGCGGCGCAGGATCGCGGGCTGGCCAAGCGCGGCACCAGCGGGGCTGGCTGGCCTGGCGCCCGGCAGCTGGCTGGCTGGCGCCGCGACACCAACCTGGCGCCCGGCGGCAGGCGCTGGGCCTGGCGCCCGGCCTGGCCCCGCGTCCGCCTGACGCGAGCTGGCTGGCGCCCGGCGCCGCGGACGCTGGCTGGCCTAGCGCCGGCGGACGCGCCGGCCAGCACGCTGAGCTGGCTGGCCAGCCCGGCACCAACCTGGCGCCGGCGCACCGCCTGCGCCAGCGTACAGCGGACGCTGCCTGGCGCGCCGCGGCACAACCTAGCGCCCGGCCGGCGAACAGGATGGCCTGGCGCCCGGCGCACCGCCTGGTGCCGGGCGGCACGCGGACGCTGGCTGGCCTGGCGCCGGACCTGGCGGCCTGCACCTGGCGCCTGGCCAGCGCCTACCAAAGCGGCCCGGCCGCGGGACCTGCGCTGGCCTGGCGCTGGCGGCACCGACCTGGCGCCCGGCGGCTTTCACCGCGAGGCGGCCACGCACCGCGGCACCGCCTGGCGCCGCGGCAATCGCACACGGCGACCTGGCGCCGGGCGGCACTAAATCCGGTCTCGGTCCTATTGTGCCGGTTCGATCCCATCTTAGCTTGTTCGGATCAATCTATGCAAGTTTGGTATGATCACGGTTACTCTAGAACGCCACTTCGACTAAACAAGGAATTGAGGTTCCTTCGAAACACCAAACCTTCAAAGACTGTCCTTCAAAACCGTAAAAGCGCCTAACGGCCCAACGTGGCCAAAGCCCACGACGATTTTCCGGAAGGATAACTATGACGGTTTATCTTTATCCTCACCTAACAGATAAATGTCAAGTTTCCAGAAGATAAATATCAAGTTTCCAGAAGATAAATGTCAAGATTTCCGAAGATAAATGTCAAGTTTCCGATAAACAAAAAGATGGGCGAAAATGGAAAAAGCCCGACTCAGCCGAGAAGATAGCCGTCATAGGAGGAGTATATAAGGAGAGCATTGAGCAAGAAGCAAACCAGATCACAAATTTTCGAGCACTTAGCACTTAGAGCGATTTAGCATTCTTTTCTGTTTTCACTAGCGAGCTGCGACTCAACTAGGATAGACTTAGGTGACCGGACTAGCGGACCTTTCGACAGCTCGTAGCTTACTTATCACCTGTTGTTCACGCTCAAACGCGAATTCAGAAATAAGATCTTTTTCCGCGACTTTTACGATTTCTATTTTCGCAACTTCTACTTTATTTGATTGTTTCGTTAATGCGGCCAGCAGATATCCGGGACCTTCAAGGAAGATCGGGTTAACTTCGGTTTTCCTCCACAAATCTTTATCAGAAATTGGCGGTGTGAATTTCGGTTCCCTGATTTGGCTAGAAGGAGGGGTTACGGATCTATCTATCTCGCAACTGCACCGCTTCGATCATGTCAGCCGGCGCCACCAAGGATCAGCCAGCTAGGCGGAACACCCGTCGATGCCAGCTGAAGACTCCAGCTGGAGACGTCCACAGTCACTGCTGATGCAAACACTGAGCTCAGGCAGATGAAGGAACTGTTTACCTCCGCCCGGCGGAACAACGGACAAGCTGATAACCTCGCCGCCAAACAGGTCGATACCTTAACTGCGAGGAGCAAATTGCAGCGGATCCACCAAGGCCGCCCGCGGCAGAAGACTCGACGGATCTCGAAGCGAGAAAAGATGCCGAAAGAGCCCACTCGAGGAAGCGGCTCGAAAGGACAGCAAGCGACCTCGCGAACCTTCCACTCCGTGCGGAAACAAAAGCGGCGTCGGCGCATCGATCTAGATATCAGCGACCGATCGGACTCTTCCGATGAAGACGCTGACATCCACCCAGGAGAACCGAAGCCAGTCCGCTCGGCGGTATCGCCGATAGGCCCATGCGAAGAGGAAGAAAACTCTACTGGATGGAGCAGGAAGAACTTCGCGGAAGATCAAACTTCGGATCTATCGCGACCAGCGCCGACAGGTTGAAGGAGCCGGCAGCAATAGCGAGATCCATGATCTCCGTGAATCTCTCAAAAGGCCGTGGCTGAAGTGAAAGCGGTAAAATCGCCAAATCCATCAGGCGACCAGTTCCGCCCGAGATCGATAGACTTCGAGGAAGCAGGCGCCGTTCACCACTGGATCACGGAAACCGCATCTCAGACCAGGGAAGATCAAAATCCGGTCTATGGCGGCAGCGGATCCTAAGTCGCACCTGCAGTCCTTCCAGATCACAATGGGTAGGTGCAAACTCGGGGCGAGCGGGGCGGGTCATTGTCTTCTCTCGTCGAGCACCTCAAAGGTGCTGCGCTCGAGTGGTTCTCGGCTCAAAGGAACTCCATCGGAAGCTTCGCCAACTGGCCTCGGCGTTTCTCAAACAGTGCTCCATGTTCATGGACAGAGAAACGTCGGCGTGGATCTATGGAGTCTAGCTCAGAAGGAAGGCGATCGCTCAGCGACTTCATCGCGAAGGTTCAAACTGGTGATGGCCAGAGTAGCGGGCATAGCGACAATGTCGCGTCGGCGCCGAGGAAAACTCTCTGGTACAAGTCGAAGTTTGAAAGTGGATACTACTGGAAAAGCCGCGGACAATCAGGATACTCTCCACAAGGCAACAGACTCATCATCATGGAAGAAGAGATGAAGCTTCTATCGCGGAAGCACGGACCGCAGAAAACGGCGTCAAGAAGAAACCCTCTTGTAACGACAAATCGTCCATCCGCGAAGGGAAGGCGTCAAAGGCGAGCATAACTTCGCCATCAACTTCGAGCAAGGCAAAACCTCCGGAAACACCTGGACCAGGAACCAGTACAAGGATAACTCCTATTGCGAGTTCCACGAGACCAGAGGACACTCCTCACGAACTGCAAGGTTCTCGGCACCCGGCTCGCCACGAAACTCCTCACAGGCGAGCTATCAAAGGTCAAGAGTATAAAGGACTTGCTTCTGGACTCCGACCGCCCAAAGACTAACAAAACTGTCTCCGAGGACAGCGACTGAAAACCAATCGGGGGAAAAGCGCGGAAGAAGACAGGACGACCAAGGGAACAACAGTAGTCGCCAGAGGGTAAACATGATCATCGGAGGATCACAGTTCTACCAAGACTTTGTCTCGTCGATAAAAGCCTACGGGCGAAAGGCCGAGACCAGTTCCAACTGGTTCCCAGACAGAGATGTTCCTAACCACACAATCGCTTTCGAGGAACACGAGACCGTCGGAATCGACAAACCTCACTGCGATCCTTTGGTAATCGACCTGGTCATCCAGGATCTCGAAGTTGGACGCATTCTCGTCGATACAGGAAGCATGGTCAACGTCATCTTCCGTGACACCCTCTACAGAATGAAGATCCCACTTGGGGAAGTCGTCCCTGAGCCAAAACCTTTGACGGGGTTTTCGGGCGTCACTACCATGACCCTCGGGAAAATTAAACTCCCAGTCATGGCAAAGTAAGTTACAAAGATCGTCGAGTTTACAGTAGTCGACAACCCGGCCATCTACAACGCCATCATGGGAACCCCTTGGATCAACTCCATGAAGGCAGTACCATCCACATATCACCTCGATATCAAGTTCCCGACTCCGACCGGAACCGCAGCCATATGGGGTAGTCAGAAACAGTCGAGACTCTGTTACCTAGCCGAGTTCAAACTGCGAAAGATCGGGCAGCCCTGCGGCCAACCCGATCGAGCAAAGGAATCACACAACATTCCGAAGACTTCGAAGATGATCCAGAATCATCCGAACGAGGCAGCGATTCAAGGCGGCGACAAAGCCTCTGAATCTACCGCCGTAGGCGGACAGCTCGACCCCGCACAAACCACTGATCCGACCAGCCGCGATCGGCAGCGCCGCGGGGTAAAGCGTCCGGCAACTATCAGAACTTCTGAGATGGCTTGATCCTCGAAGAGGTGCGTAGGCAGCTCGTCGAAACCGGCAGTTCAGCTATCCCCTCACCAAAGGGGACTGGAATGTGCTCTATACTCCCACAAAAGCGAAAATCCGCATATGTACTCTAACTCCTCGAAATTTTTAATAAAATTCTTTCTATCTTTCATGCTCACTTAAGCATCAGCCGGAAAAGCGAAAAGCATATCTTCAAAGAAGCGAGGCGTCGCAACTTCTTAAAAGATAACAAAACTTGTATTATCCATGAAGACAGTCCACCAGCGACTTAAAATAACTCACTCCGTCGATTGGCCCGGCGGACGCTCATAAGCGTTTCACTCAAAATCGTAGTCAGACCTACAAGGTCCTCTTACATCCGACAAGGATATCATAGCGCTATACAAGAAACCCAAAATTTTGGTTTAGCATCTCGGATAAACTCGAAGATAGCTCGATTCTTTTAACACAAGTCATATAAGCCGGACTAGTCGCGGACTTTAAACGAAAAGAATCAGGAAGAAATCACTAACAGGCAAAGCGAAAGCCGATCAGTCATCGCACAGCCTCAAAGCTGAGAGTAAACCTAGGTCTTGCCCTAAACCCAGTCTTGCTGGATCTTGACATCTCACAGACATAGTATCGTTATCACGAGATCCCAAAACATGTCTCTTATAAGCACACCTAAAGCGCTCACTAAAAGTAGCATCGGACCAGCGGCGAAAAAGAGTTAGGATCTGAAGTGACTACTCGCATCCTTCCCTCTACACTTGCGAAAGTATAAATCAAAACAAAAGGCGAAATCTAGCAAATTTTCATATTCATAAAAGCCGCAAAGGCGGCGGGATTCAAAGCCACCAGCGGCCAGTCCCAAAACATAAGTATGCAACCTCCAGCGATCGCAGGATAAAACTACTAAAACGGCCACATGGCCAAAAAATTCAATTCACAAAGGAAGTCAGCGTTGAGAAATCGGATGCGGAAATCCCAATGAACTAGCAGGCTGGTCCACTTCCTCATTCAGCCTCGAGCATTCCCACCATTCTCGGCGTTCTCATCGGCTCCGGCCTCCACCGTATCCTCGGAAACCTCGATAGGTTCCCATAGTCTCCGGACTCTTTCTTCTACGGAGGAACCATGGACTCAGCATGAGCACACTCGGCCATGAAATCCTTCATTTCAGCAATCTCGAATCGAAGAAATCTGGGTTCGAGACTTGTAAAGGTTCTGACCGAACCTCGGCACTCGCGGAAATCACCAACAAACTCCTGAGCTTCTTTAAAACATTGAAACTCAGCAGCAAGCGATTCCGCCCGTCTTGCCACCTCGCTGCAACCATCCTTCTTCCTCTCCTTTCCGCCCGTACGAGAGCCCGCGTGAAGCTCAGCCTGCTTCTCGTTCTGTGCCTTCACCTCTTGTCGGAACGGAAAAGCTCTCGCTCGCTTCTGTGGTATTGAAGTTGGCAATCCTGGATTTGCGGAGCTTCGAGTCAGCGCCTCGCTAAACACTCTTAGTCCCGCATAAAACTCAAGATCAGCAAGCATGCTTATATCTGATTGAGCGCAAGGTTAAGAAGTTGAAGGGCCAAACCTCGTTGACACGTTGGGAGCCCTCGGCAAAACCCGTTGTTTCTCCTCATCCTCCAGCGACTTCGTCAGTGGTAAACTCGGAGGAAGGCCATCAAGGAAGTTGTTAGGTGGAAAACCGCTGGCTCCGCCTTTTCCGTTGGAACAAAACTAGGTTTTCTCCCAGCGGTGAAGGATTTTCGAGCCTTCCCCATCATCGATTTCCTTCCCCTTACGAGACCTCTGTCTGCGCCTCCGGTAGGAGCAGCGGTGACAGGTTCGTCATCTGACGGGACAGGACCTCGGGACCGATAAAGCTTAACCGCATCTCGGATCCGTTCGAGGGTGAAGGATTTCGAGGAAAGCGGCTGTAAGACCGATCCCGCCAACTAGGCGCGGTCGGCGCGTCGCTCGGTCCATACACTGACCGAACCTCTAAATTTTTTCGCCCTTTATTTAAAACATAAGCCCATAGGCGAGGGCTAACTCAGATCTAAGCTCAAGACTACCGTAGTCAATTCTTAGCTTAGATCAAATCAACATCTGAGCATAGCGGAATAACAATTATATCCATTGGTCTACAACCAATCTAGCACTGGTCGGTCAAATCACCTAGCCTTGGTTAGTATACACAGCTACCACTAGCTCCAAAGGGTCGATCCTGAACCAGACCAATTCATACAAATCGAGGTTCCATTCCCTAATCCATTCTATCTAGATCTAAGCAACATTGCTAGATCATACCTTTACCACATCCACGGAGCTTTTAGCTCTTTGTCTCAGCTGACTTAGCTTGCTTATACCTGCATAAACTCTTCCCTTGGGTACTTAGTCATTCAGCCAACCATCCCCACGGACTAAGTACCTTGGGAAGTCTTCACTACAAAACGACCTCAAGCAAACATGCTCCAAAAATTAATTAAAATTCATGACAAATACTGATAATTCCCCACTAAGAGGAATCCACAATCAGATTGATCAGAACCGGCCTAATTTACATAGAATTTGGCCAAATCCCACTAAACCGCCATAACTGACCACCATCAAACCGGCCTGATAAATCCAATCAAATCACATGATAAATCATGATAAATCCTCACTAAGAGGAATCCATGGTCGGATCCCATCAATTCCATCCAGAACTATGAGATCCAGACCTAGCTGCCCAACCAAGGCCATGGAGAGTTCCACTGAACCGGCCAAGGCCTGGTTTAGTACCACCATGTCTCAGGCGTGTGCTTCCCTGTAACCAAGTCCTTTGATGGACTAACAAGGCCCATCAGATCCTAAGTCAATCAACCAACCACCCACATGACTCAGAACTGATGAGTCTTCACACTTCCTAACCGGCCATGGAACCATGTCCCAATGAACCCGATCAGTCTAGCTCATACAACCGGTGCATCCTTTGATCACTTAGCTCAGACACCTTGATCCATCAACCAAGGATAAGGTCGTCCATCCTTGCCCATGATCAGATCACACACGGCCTTCCTTGTATAAACACACCCAGCACAATACTTGTGGTCACCACCTAGTATTGGCTATACTCTTCCTCATGGCTCTTAGCCAATCATTCACACCTAGCTTACCAACACCAAGGCTGATAACTAGCATGTCTTAATTTCACTATATCATAGTGACACGTCCTGGATTCATAGAGAATGCAAGACCACAGATCCGGTTCACCCATGATCCACCATGAATCACTAACCGATGTGTGGCTTCTAACCATCATCCCACATGGATGAATTAGATCAACTAAGATCCACCCTTTCCTCACAGTCCTGTATCCCTACAATACATCACAATATCTGGTCTCCAAGGGCGTGCCATACTTGGCCTCATTCGCACCTCAAGAGACATAAACATAAACCAGAAAGTAATCATAAGCATGTTACCTCATCAATGATGATTGTAGATCTTGTGTCATCCTTTATGAGGGACGACCATACTCCTCTTGATCACACTTCCATCAATCCTTATCATATACTTCCAGTAATGATAAGATTCATTCAATGGTCGTGCCCCTTTTATACCATGGAACTCCCATGGAACCAGTTTCTGCACTGCATCCACCTTTGAGGCTGTGTTGGCCTTTGGGAGTAGAGTCCGGCCTTCTCCCTTCTCCTCTGACCATTTGCGTGTGTTCCCAGGACACAGAGGAAGCCTTTGATGTGTTCATCCATGATCAAACACCACCCAAAGGTCGTGCATCACTTCCCCTTCAGTGTCCAAGAAACTGCCTTTCTACACACATCTGCCTTCAAGGCTGTCTCAGCCCTTAGAAGTTAGATCCGGCCTCCTATCTTCTCTCCAGGCTATTTGCGTGTCTTCTATGGATGTAGAGGAAGCCCAGGGCATGGCAAACAATAATCAAAACTCACCAGAGGGTCTTTCTCAACTCCCTCTTGATTGCCCTCAAACCTGCCCTTTGCTGCCTTCACATCTCTCTCTTTTCTCTGGAAGTTGTCTGAGTTTTCTGTCTTATTCCCTCAATATTTTCGACAGAGACAAGGAAAAATAGAAGGAAAATCGATCCCAACCGTCCATAACCGCCTGGGAGGCAGTTACCAAGTCCTTAGATCCAAAAGGGCAGTTTCTCCCTTTCTCAACCGCCCGTAACCGCCCTTTGGCAGTTTCTTTCTTTTCTTCCTTTCCACAAAATCGTCCACTGAGCCTTAGCTCACACTCCTGGAAGCTTGCCAACTCCTGGTCCATGCCTAAGACAAACCACCTTGCACCCGGACCATCGGCTCACCCGTAACCGCCTGACCCGACCACACTGGTCGGACCAGAACACTTCCTCCAACTGAGTTGAGCTGAATACCAACTGCTCCCAGCTGAGTGAGCTAGTCCTCCAGCTCCTGTGAGCTGATCACACTTAGGTGAGCTATCTTCCAGCTGCACCTAGCTGATCGAGCTTGATCCAGACCTCGTCCAGCTCCCGGATCACTCGTCCAGCTCCTTTACACTTGTTTCTTTCACATCTAGTTAAGTCTCAGCTTCCTGATGCCCTTAACCTTCCTTATTGGACCATGATACGCTTGTCTCAAGGTCTTACGACCTGACTGGTGCGTCTCCTGCGCCATGGTCCGTCGGACGATCCTATCTAGGATCGGGGACATGACAAGTCTCCCCACTTAGGATGGATTAGTCCTCGAATCCAGTGGTGCTGACGTCTTGTCTCATGACAAAGGTTCCAACCGAACTCTTTGCATTTGGAACATGGAGCATGCTCGATTGGTTCTCCTAACCAATTTGTTGCATCTCCTCCTTGTTCCTTCTCACTGACCACATTTTGATCATCATAAATACAAGTCTCCCCACTTGATAGAGATTTAATCCAAAATCTTATCAAGTGGTCCATCCTGGTCCATCAAGCACCCATACAAGGACATGACTTGTGTTACAGGCCCAACTCTCAGGTTGCGGTTCTAGTAAACACCAAGTCTATTACTCTCTGAATCTAGTCCACGACTAGATCATATTCAGTTCTTAAGAAAATACTGCGTAACCGGCCTTAGTAGATCTATCCAATCTCCAGCCACTTTCTGTACCAGTCAAGTCTTAAGAACTTGTTCCAATCTTTAGGCTTCTCGTTCTACCACGAGTCCTAACAGATTGTTCAGTTTACGTAAGTCCTTCCCAGACACCAAGGTTTATGATTCCAGCCACAAATTACTGGATCATTCCTTAACCAGCCACAGCCTTTCCCAGCTTGGCCATATGCGATCTTAGTCTCTACAAGACTAAACCGCCTCAACTTAACTTCTGTCCATCACTGGACTTTGTTATATTCGATCCTGGTCCATTTAGGACGTGATCATATTCGGTCCTGGTCCACTTAGAGACTTCGACCGTGCATTCCGACCATAGGTCCATCTCGAGTAGGCGTGTCCTGATCCTCGTCCCTTACGGACTTGATCATATACGGTTCTGGTCCACTCAGGACTCAACCATATCAATCAATACACAGCCTGAAGCTACCATCTTTCTGTTTCACAAAAGAGCTGGTGCTTCCCAAAGCAATACACTATGGTATGAAACCCTTATCAAGGAACTCCTCAAGTTGCTACTTTACTCAGCCATTTCAGCTGGTGCCATCGATACAGACTTTTGGACATTGGGGCCGTTCCAGGTTTTGTTCGATCATGAGCGGGTCAGCCCTGCCAGGGGCACACCTGCAGCGCCGAAACACATCCTTGAACTCATGAACCAACGGTATCCCATCCGGGCCACCACCCCCTACGACCTCATTAGTGTAAATGGTAGCCAATAAGGCCTCACAACCATTTCCAAGCATCCTTTCCACGGAATTGCTGAAACCACTAAACAACAAGAGGTCGGCAATACCTTGGTACCTGATCGGGGTCCAAACTCATTCTCAAGCTGCACCATTCAGCGGTGACAATCAAGAGTTGCCCGATTCTTTCCAAATCAGTCCATGCCTAAGATCATCTCATGATTCTTTAGGAGGACAATAATCAGATCTACAGGCATCGGCCTGTCCAAGATCACAATCAGATCTACAGGCATCGGCCTGTCCAAGATCACAATCAGATCTACAGGCAAAAGCCTGTCCAAGATCACAATCAGATCTGCAGGCATCGTCCTGTCCAAGATCACAATCAGATCTACAAGGATCGGCCTGTCCAAGATCACAATCAGATCTACAGGCATCGGCCTGTCCAAGATCACAATCAGATCTACAGGCATCGGCCTGTCCAAGATCACAGTCAGATCTACAGGCATCGGCCTGTCCAAGATCACAGTCAGATCTACAGGCATCGGCCTGTCCAAGATCATCAATCAGATCTACAGGCATCGGCCTGTCCAAGATCACAATCAGATCTACAGGCATCGGCCTGTCCAAGATCACAGTCAGATCTACGGCATCGGCCTGTCCAAGATCTGATCAGATCTACAGGCATCGGCCTGTCCAAGATCATCAATCAGATCTACAGGCATCGGCCTGTCCAAGATCATCACTGGAATGTATTTAACCAGATCTAGTGAGTTCATAATCTACCCTCCGGCCACACTCACTTTGTCAGGACCATTCCAGATTCCAAACCGGAACATACCCTTTTCGATCATATCTGGACTCACAAAACCATGTGTAGTTCCAGCATCAAAAAGTGTGTGTGTTTCGACACCACCGATCATTAAGTACCTAGATGAGTAGGATCTTAGTTTGATTACACATTTGGAAAATGTCATACCATTCTCCAAAGTGTCACACTTCGTGAGCGTCCCATACCATTCACAAGAGTGTTTATAATATACTTCAATCCCCATCACACTAAGCAACTTAACATCGTGTTCTCCCATTCAACTCGATCTAAGGAATCCTACCTTGACTTATACCGAGTCAAGCTGATCCATCTGATCACAAGCTACTCATACACCAGCCTGTAGTGTCTCCTTATTCAACATGAACACGCATATGCTCATTTGTTTTGAGCGGCCACCAAGGAAAACACAACCCCCAAGAGAGTGCTGCGTTTCTTTCAACCTAAGCCACTCTCTGGTCAATGTTACTTCCCTGGTCCAGGTCGTCCATACAAAGATCTTGCATTGCGTCCATCATCCAATCCGTCTATTACTTCCAAATAACTAGATAACTAACCTTCCTGTTTCCAGGGTCTTGCCCTTGGAGAGTGCATCTTAGCTAAGCCAGCTCATCTTGGAACTTCCCCGTTCACAAGCATGAAACCACAACCTAACATCAACTCTCACTTGGCTCACCACAGCTAAGGTTCCAAGTCATCTCAGTTTTCAGAAATAATTTGGTTTGGAACTCAACATCTTTGAGCACTGTCGCCAGGATCAAGCATGCTCGATACCAACTTGTAAGACCGATCCGGCCAACTAGGCGCGTCGACGCCTTCGTCGCTCGGTCCATACACTGACCGAACCTCTAAATTTTTTAGCCCTTTATTTAAAACATCGCCCATGGCGAGGGCTAACTCGAATCTAAGCTCAAGACTACCGTAGTCAATTCTTAGCTTAGATCAAATCAACTTCTGAGCGCGGAATAACAATTATATCCATTGGTCTACAACCAATCTAGCACTGGTCGGTCAAATCACCCTAGCCTTGGTTGGTATACACAGCTACCACTAGCTCCAAAGGGTCGATCCTGAACCAGACCAATTCATACAAATCGAGGTTCCATTCCCTAATCCATTCTATCTAGATCTAAGCAACATTGCTAGATCATACCTTTACCACATCCACGGGCTTTTTAGCTCTTTGTCTCAGCTGACTTAGCTTGCTTATACCTGCATAAACTCTTCCCTTGGGTACTTAGTCATTCAGCCAACCATCCCCACGGACTAAGTACCTTGGAAGTCTTCAAAAACGACCTCAAGCAAACATGCTCCAAAATTAATTAAAATTCATGACAAATACTGATAATTCCCCACTAAGAGGAATCCACAATCAGATTGATCAGAACCGGCCTAATTTACATAGAATTTGGCCAAATCCCACTAAACCGGCCATAGCTGACCACCATCAAACCGGCCTGATAAATCCAATCAAATCACATGATAAATCATGATAAATCCTCACTAAGAGGAATCCATGGTCGGATCCCATCAATTCCATCCAGAACTATGAGATCCAGACCTAGCTGCCCAACCAAGGCCATGGAGAGTTCCACTGAACCGGCCAAGGCCTGGTTTAGTACCACCATGTCTCAGGCGTGTGCTTCCCTGTAACCAAGTCCTTTGATGGACTAACAAGGCCCATCAGATCCTAAGTCAATCAACCAACCACCCACATGACTCAGAACTGATGAGTCTTCACACTTCCTAACCGCCATGGAACCATGTCCCAATGAACCCGATCAGTCTAGCTCATACAACCGGTGCATCCTTTGATCACTTAGCTCAGACACCTTGATCCATCAACCAAGGATAAGGTCGTCCATCCTTGCCCATGATCAGATCACACACGGCCTTCCTTGTATAAACACACCCAGCACAATACTTGTGGTCTACACCACCTAGTATTGGCTATACTCTTCCTCATGGCTCTTAGCCAATCATTCACACCTAGCTTACCAACACCAAGGCTGATAACTAGCATGTCTTAATTTCACTATATCATAGTGACACGTCCTGGATTCATAGAGAATGCAAGACCACAGATCCGTTCACCCATGATCCACCATGAATCACTAACCGATGTGTGGCTTCTAACCATCATCCCACATGGATGAATTAGATCAACTAAGATCCACCCTTTCCTCACAGTCCTGTATCCCTACAATACATCACAATATCTGGTCTCCAAGGGCGTGCCATACTTGGCCTCATTCGCACCTCAAGAGACATAAACATAAACCAGAAAGTAATCATAAGCATGTTACCTCATCAATGATGATTGTAGATCTTGTGTCATCCTTTATGAGGGACGACCATACTCCTCTTGATCACACTTCCATCAATCCTTATCATATACTTCCAGTAATGATAAGATTCATTCAATGGTCGTGCCCCTTTATACCATGGAACTCCCATGGAACCAGTTTCTGCACTGCATCCACCTTTGAGGCTGTGTTGGCCTTTGGGAGTAGAGTCCGGCCTTCTCCCTTCTCCTCTGACCATTTGCGTGTGTTCCCAGGACACAGAGGAAGCCTTTGATGTGTTCATCCATGATCAAACACCACCCAAAGGTCGTGCATCACTTCCCCTTCAGTGTCCAAGAAACTGCCTTTCTACACACATCTGCCTTCAAGGCTGTCTCAGCCCTTAGAAGTTAGATCCGGCCTCCTATCTTCTCTCCAGGCTATTTGCGTGTCTTCTATGGATGTAGAGGAAGCCCAGGGCATGGCAAACAATAATCAAAACTCACCAGAGGGTCTTTCTCAACTCCCCTCTTGATTGCCCTCAAACCTGCCCCTTTGCTGCCTTCACATCTCTCTCTCTTTTTCTCTGGAAGTTGTCTGAGTTTTCTGTCTTATTCCCTCAATATTTTCGACAGAGACAAGGAAAAATAGAAGGAAAATCGATCCCAACCGTCCATAACCGCCTGGGAGGCAGTTACCAAGTCCTTAGATCCAAAAGGGCAGTTTCTCCCTTTCTCAACCGCCGTAACAGCCCTTTGGCAGTTTCTTTCTTTTCTTCCTTTCCACAAAATCGTCCACTGAGCCTTAGCTCACACTCCTGGAAGCTTGCCAACTCCTGGTCCATGCCTAAGACAAACCACCTTGCACCCGGACCATCGGCTCACCCGTAACCGCCTGACCCGACCACACTGGTCGGACCAGAACACTTCCTCCAACTGAGTTGAGCTGAATACCAACTGCTCCCAGCTGAGTGAGCTAGTCCTCCAGCTCCTGTGAGCTGATCACACTTAGGTGAGCTATCTTCCAGCTGCACCTAGCTGATCGAGCTTGATCCAGACCTCGTCCAGCTCGGGATCACTCGTCCAGCTCCTTTACACTTGTTTCTTTCACATCTAGTTAAGTCTCAGCTTCCTGATGCCCTTAACCTTCCTTATTGGACCATGATACGCTTGTCTCAAGGTCTTACGACCTGACTGGTGCGTCTCCTCGCACCATGGTCCGTCGGACGATCCTATCTAGGATCGGGGACATGACACCTTTGACGAAGAAGATCTCTCTTGGCGAAAACGTCACCAGGCAAATCTTGCGGTAGGGTTGTTCCCTACGAGAATTTTCAAAACTTCGCACTTCGAAAGGTGAGATAGACAACAGAGTTTTCGTCGATTACCTCGGTTGAAGTTCCATGCTCGCGGAAATAGATGGAGGCAGCTCTCCTCGACAGACTCGCCATCTATTTGGACGAAGAAGAAACGCTCCTGCCACGATTTGGGATTCGATAGTCCCGGATCACGGCCATATCCTTCTTAGGCAGCATGGAATAGTAACCGTCACTCCCGTCGGCCGAGTGCCCCAAAGACCTTCGAAATCATCGGGACCAAGATCAATCCCGAGTTAAGTAGCTAGCGATCAGTGCAAGCCAACTCTCCAAGGCAGGAGCGCTGAGTTGGCTGATCGAAGTTCGCGGTGAAGCGCCTGAACAATGGCACCAGGAATTGGGAACCACATACGGCGATGCGTAAAAGCCAGTAACATGTAAAGAAACCTTGCGGAGGATTCCTTGCACTCTCATTACCAGGAATCCGAATTTGACTCCCTCGGGAACCTGGTAAAATCTCGAAGAACCTTGAGATATTGGCGAAACCGAGCTCGGCGCAAAGGAGCACGGGCTGCCTCGAGGCCTCCTCGGAACAGGAATCTCTGGCAGTGTTGGGGAACCCACAGGGCTCGGTATCGCATTCTTCTTTTCCTCCTCGACCAACCCCTCGCTTTACCGTTACATGGGCAGGAGAGTCATCCGAGGATGAATGGGAAGAAGAATTTCTCTTGAGGATCTTGAAGACATTGTTCTTAAAGAGAGAGAAAGGATTCTTGAGAGAGAGTAAAACCTTGTGATGAAGTAAGAATGAGATTTCTTACTCCATATAAAGGAGGTAAAATCACTATTTACCCGATTTTCGCAAACGATTCGTCTCAACACCTTCCCACGGCTATACCGCAAGCTAGGATCCGACAGGCTCTACAGTTCCTAGCTAGCTGGGGCTAACTGTTGGGGTCAAAATCGGTCAATGACGAAATCGTCACCCAAAATCCTCGAAGAAAAGCCGCGGCGATCAAACCCAAGAAGCGGGTCGCCGCCGATAAAACTCACGGAAGGCTCGTCCACTCCCATCTGGCGCCAACGGCGAGTCCTGGCGCCCGTCCATGCGATCGTCTCATGATCTCGGGCAATGACAGCATCTTGGTCCTTGAAACCCATGTCTGGATTGTCCGAGATCTACAATGAGTCTTCCGTAAAACCTTCCCGATTGTTTAAAAGATTCATCTTTTAACATATCTAAAACTTCGAACGCATTGCTCTCATCCTCGACGACGGAAAATCTGCAGATCTAAGTCCATCTCAAATCCCGATACTCGCGGAATCTCGTTGGAAACGATTATCTCGAGATCTACTAGAGACCCTCCCAAACTCAAAAGATTTCCCAAACGACTGGCGAGAAAGATCGAACAAAACCACAGACGGCAAGACGGCCTGGCACCGGCCGCACGCGGGACGCTGGCTGGCGCCGGCGCGACGCTGGCTGGCGCCGGGCAGCGGGCTGGCCTGGAGCCGGGCACCCGGCCTGGCGCGGGCGCACGCGCTGGCTGGCCTGGCGCCGGCGGCACCCGCCTCGCGCCCGGCGCACGGGACGCAGGCTGGCCTGGCGCCGGCGGCACTCGCCTGGCCGGCACGCGGACGCGGACTGGCCTGGCGCCGGCACCGCCTGGCGCGGCGCAGCGGGGCGGGCTGGCCTGGCGCCCGGCGCAGCGCAACCTGCCCTGGCGCCGGCGGGCGGACGCTGGCTGGCCTGGCGCGGCAGCACCGCCTGGCACCGGCGGCACGCTGGACGCTGGCTGGCCTGCGCCGGCGGACGCTGGGCGGGCTGGCTGGCGCCGGCGGCACCGCCTGGCGCCGGCGGCACTCCACGCGGGCCGCCTGGCACCGGCGGCACCGGCCCCGGCGGCACCTCCGCGGGCGGCCTGGCGCCGGCGGCACCGTCCGCTGGGGCGCCGCGTCGGTCCGCCCTCGTCCGGTCTCGGTCCTATCGTGCGGTTCGATCCCATCTTAGCTTGTTGGATCAATCTATGCAAGTTTGGTATGATCACGGTTACTCTAACGCCACTTCCTCGACTAATTAAGGAATTGAGGTTCCTTCGAAACACCAAACCTTCAAAGACTGTCCTTCAAAACCGTAAAACGCTTAACGGCCGCGGCCAAACGCCCACACGATTTTCGAAAGGAAGGATAACTATGACGGTTTATCTTTATCCTCACCTAAGAGATAAATGTCAAGTTTCCAGAAGATAAATATCAAGTTTCCGAAGATAAATGTCAAGATTTCCGAAGATAAATGTCAAGTTTCCTATAAACACAAAGATGGACGAAAATGGAAAAGCCCGACTCAGCCCGTGAGAAGATAGACCGTCATAGGAGGAGTATATAAGGAGAGCATTGAGCAAGAAGCAAACCAGATCACAAATTTTCGAGCACTTAGCACTTAGAGCGATTTAGCATTCTTTTCTGTTTTCACTAGCGAGCTGCGACTCAACTAGGATAGACTTAGGTGACCGGACTAGCGGACCTTCGACAGCTCTCGTTACTTCTCACCTGTTGTTCACGCCAAAACGAATTCAGAAATAAGATCTTTTTTCCGCTCAATTTTTACGATTTCTATTTTCGCAACTTCTACTTTATTTGATTGTTTCGTGTGCGGCCCAGCAGATATCCGGGACCTTCAAGGAAGATCGGGTTAACTCGGTTTTCCTCCACAAATATTTATCAGAAATTGACGGTGTGAATTTCGGTTCCCACAAGAAAGATTGAAATCCTGATGATAAATCTACTAGTTCCCCGGCAACGACGCCAAATTTGATACAGGAATTTTCAAGGGTCCAAGATCAAATCAATGTAGTATAAAAGATTGTCGAACCCACAGAGAACTAGAGACTTATAGCACCAAGAATACACAAGCTTCCTTAATCTAAGCAAACAAGAAGATGGATGAAGGTAACAAGCTAATATCCTAGAAATATAAACAAGGTGATCTCAAATCCAATCAAGAAACAAGTGCAAGAACTCAATCAAATGCTAAGGTGGAATCCATGGGACTAGGACTTTGACTTTAGGTGATGTAGATCCAATCTAAAGGTGGTAGCTTTCAATCAATCTAACAACCTTAGGTCTAGACACAATCCTAAACAAACCCTATCTCTAGATGAATGCTCATTTGCAAAGATAACTCAAGCATCTAATCTCTTAGGTTGAATATTATCTAAGCAATCATTAAGAACAAGTCTAATAGCCATCTTAACACCTTTAACAACAAATCTCTTAGGTAAAGAATGTTAAAAGCTTAGGAGAGTTGGTTCAGGCATATCATCGAACACCTTTCGGGTATGAAATGCCTAAAGCTCAACTTTAGAGTGGCCAGCTCTAAAATAGCATTAAAAGCATTCTACTAGCAAGGAAATAGAAAGATATACACTAAAACACCCTAGATCTTCACTTAATCACCCTAATCACCCTAACCCATGGATCCAAAATGTGTCTACTCACTAATCTCCATGAAAAACCTTAAATCTATATGAGATTCAAGGCTAATCATGTTTGTGAGAAGGAGAAACAAGATATAAGATGAAGAGCTTCCTTAGATTGATAAAAAGATTCAAGCTTTTACAGTATAAAGCAAAGTCTTGAGAGAAAATGAGATACATTAGGGTTTTTAGGTCTAGAACTATATATAGGGAAAGCAAAACTCGTCCTGGTTTAATTAATCTAAACCGGGTCAAACCAAGCTAAACCGGTCAATATCTTGTTTTCTTCTCCAAAGCGGTCTTCTTCTCTTTGCGTTTTGCCGCTTCGATGCTCACCCGTGCGGGTTGATGAAACCGTTGTGTTTTGCCTGGTCCAATCTTGCGGAATCAAAATTGAGCTTCCTCTTCTCGGTCTTGAAACTCCTCGTCGCGAATCCAGCCTCAACTCTCCTCTGTTGGATTAAGCTTGAAGTAGCTTAAGAAGCAAGCTACCTAATCCTAATGAGTTTGGATGTCTACAAGGATTAGGAAATAGTTATTTGTGTTAATCCTAATGAGCTTAGGATATTATTGAGTTATATATAAAGAGATGCTATGTGTAGCATATGAGATTATGAGTTGAGAGATTAAGGTTTTTGAGATAGTTTTCCTTGAGAGAAGTTAATAAGAAGAGTTTCTTATATTTGAGTTCATAACTGAGTTCGTGTGTTTGAGTTCAAAAGACTAGATATCGAAACCCTATCAAGCGATATTTGGTATCAGAGCCAGGTTTGAGAACATGAGCGATCTCATACCTGCAATCGGAAAAATAAAAGAAGGAGGATGGTCCTCCACGATTAAATGTCCTATACTGAATTCAACCAACTACACCGTATGGGTCATGAGGATGAAGATCACTCTTAAAGTGCATGAGGTTTGGGAAACCTTTGATGAAGAAACGACAGATGCGAAGAAAAATAATATGGCGTTGGCACTTCTATTCCAATCGATACCAGAGAGCCTCATCCTGCAGGTCGGAGAATTAGATAACGCAAAGAAAGTGTGGGAGGCAATTAAGACTCGTCATGTGGGATCTGAAAGAGTGAAAGAAGCAAGACTCCAGACACTTACGGTTGAGTTCGATCGGCTTAAGATGAAAGACACCGAGAGCATTGATGATTTTAGGGGAAAATTATCCGAACTTGCGTCCAGATCAGCAGCATTAGGCGTAAATATAGAAGAATTTAAACTCGTGAAGAAATTCCTTGCGTGTCTTCCTCGGAAAAAATATATACATATAGCAGCATCACTTGAACAATTGTTGGATCTCAACACAACGAGTTTTGAGGACATTATGGGAAGATTAAAAGCTTATGAAGAGCGGATCGCAGATGAAGATGAAGTCGAGGAAGACCAAGGAAAATTGATGTATGCAACAGCAGACGGACAAGCTACTACACGTCCTTCACAAGAGCAATCTTATCGACAAAGTCAAGAGCAACCAAATCGTGATTACTATGGAGATTCATACAGAGGCAGAGGACGAGGTGGCAGAGGATATTACAGAGGAGGAAGAGGACGTGGCCGATACAGTGGACGCGGAGATGCCTTTAATAGAGACGCATCACGGATAACGTGTTTTCGGTGTGACAAAGTCGGCCACTTTGCTGCAATGTGTCCTGACCGACTTCTCAAGCTACAGGAGGCACAAGAAACGGATCACATGGAGACGCATGAAGCTGATGAACTCATGATGCACGAAGTTGTATTCTTGAACGAGAAAACATCATACCTGAGAAGTATCAAACACACACTGAAGGAGAGGACATATGGTACCTCGACAACGGAGCCAGCAACCATATGACAGGAGACCGCAGATACTTCTCAACGATCTATAATACAATCACGGGAAAAGTGAGATTTGGAGACGACTCCCATATAGATATCAAAGGCAAAGGCACAATAACATTCATTGATATGAATGGAGAATCAAAAAGGATGACCGATGTATACTATATACCTGATCTAAGAAGCAATATCATCAGCTTGGGGCAAGCTACTGAAGCAGGATGTGACATCAGGATGAGAGGAGAAGATCTAACAATGCATGATCAATCGGGCAAGCTGCTTGTTAAGGCTAGACGAGAAAGAAACCGGTTGTATAAAGTTCACATGGGGATAAAGTCGAACGCATGCCTGTATGTGACCACAGAGAGTGATTCAAGAAGATGGCATGCACGCCTAGGACAAATAAATTTTGATTGCTTGAAAGGTATGATACAAAAGGAACTCGTTTTGGGGATCCCAAAACTCAATATCGAGAAGGAAGTGTGTAGTTCCTGCCTACTTGGAAAGCAAGCAAGAAAATCCTTCCCTAAAGCAACGTCTTACCGAGCTAATAAGCCATTAGAGCTTCTTCACGGGGCCCTATGTGGGCCTATAACTCCAGGAACACCGGGCGGGAACAAGTATATATTCGTGGTGATTGACGACCACACCAGATATATGTGGAGCATATTGTTGAATGAGAAAAGTGAAGCTTTCTCTAAGTTTAAGAAACTAAAAGATGCAGTCGAACGAGAATCAGGGAAGAAGATAATGACTTTCCGTACAGATAGAGGAGGAGAATTTGTGTCTCAAGAATTCAATGAGTATTGCGAGAGTAATGGAATAAGACGTCATCTTACCGCACCATATTCACCCCAACAAAACGGAGTGGTCGAGCGAAGAAACCGGACACTCCTAGAGATGACAAGAAGTATTATGAAACATATGTGCATGCCGAATTATCTATGGGGCGAAGCAATACGACATTCCACCTATCTTCTGAGCAGAGTTGCTACACGAGCTCTTAAGGAAAGAACTCCGTATGAGGTCTATCGGAAAAGGAAACCAAGCACTGTACGAGTCTTTGGGTGCCTTGCATACGCGAAGATAGAATCAAAAAAACTCAAGAAGCTTGACGACCGCGTATGCTGATACATCTAGGAACCGAGCCAGGGTCCAAAGCGTATAGATTGCTTGACCCAACAACACGAAGGATAATAGTTAATCAGGATGTTGTTTTTGACGAAACAAGAGGATGGGATTGGAAAACCACAGAAGCACACAACAATGAGAAGTTCGAGATTACGCTTGGGAGATACGGAAATCATGGCATTGCTGAGACAGAGCAGCTTCGTATTGAAGAAGCACCTGAGACTGAGGATAACAATGATTTGCAAGAAATAGGAGATACCAATGAGAACCACAACGAAGATGGTGAAACAGAGATCGAGGAATCAGAAACTCAACCTCTAAGAAGATCAGAAAGGACGCACGTAAGGCCTAAATACATGGACGATTACATACTCATGGCGGAGGAACTTGGTGAAGAAGTACTTCTATATCTCAACAACGAACCAAGAAACTTCAGCGAACCTAGTAAATCCAAAGAGTGGACCCGTGCCTGCGAGGAAGAGATACACTCAATCGAGAAGAATGAAACTTGGGTACTAGTAGACTTACCGTTTGGAGATAAAGCTATAGGCCTGAAGTGGGTCTTTAAGATCAAACGCAATGCAGACGGAAGTATCAACAAATATAAATCTCGACTGGTAGCAAAAGGTTATGTGCAACGTCATGGGATCGACTTCGACGAAGTATTCGCACCAGTGGCGAGAATTGAGACGATAAGGCTTCTCATAAATCTAGCAGCTACAAACGGATGGGAAGTACATCATCTAGAAGTCAAAACGGCATTCTTGCACGGGGAGTTGATGGAAACCGTTTATGTCAATCAACCTGAAGGTTTTGAGAAAAAGGGAGAGGAGAATAAAGTTTATAAGCTTAAAAAGGAATTGTACGGATTGAGACAAGCGCCGAGAGCCTGGAACAACAAACTCAATCGTATACTTTGTGATTTACGATTCAAGAAGTGTTCAAAAGAACCCTCAGTTTACCGCAAGGAAGTGAACGGAGAACTCCTAGTCGTCGCAGTATACGTAGACGACCTGTTCGTGACCGGCACTAATGTGAAGATTATAAACGAATTCAAGGAGAATATGAGTGGCAAGTTTGATATGAGCGACCTAGGTAAGTTAACCTATTACCTAGGTATTGATGTATGTCAGCATGACAGAGGGATAACATTAAATCAAAGACGATATGGTTTAAAGATACTAGAAGATGATGGAATGGAAAAGTGCAATCCTGTCCAGACACCAATGGAGCTTGGTCTGAGATTGTCGAAGTCAGAGAGTGAGAAAGAGATTGATGCTACGAGATTTAGAAAGAACATCGGATGCTTAAGATACCTTCTCCACACACGGCCTGACCTCTCTTTCTGCGTCGGATTTCTATCAAGGTATATGCAAAGCCCAAGAGAACCACACGGAGTAGCAATGAAACAAGTACTAAGGTACTTGCGGGGAAGTCTTGCATACGGGCTGAGTTTTGAGCGTTCAACAGCAAAGATACCTAAACTCGTCGGATACAGTGATAGTAGTCACAATGAAGATCCTGATGATGGAAAGAGTACTACGGGTCATATTTTCTATCTCGGTGAAAGTCCAATTACTTGGTGCTCACAGAAGCAGGACACAGTCGCGTTGTCATCATGTGAGGCAGAGTTTATGGCTGGAACAGAAGCTGCAAGACAAGCCATCTGGCTTCAAGATTTGTTAAGTGAAGTGACAGGCTGATGTCTTGCATATTTACATGTTTTTAGCTATCATATCTTATGCATTTTTGCTCATTTAGATTACGCATTAGGCATCTTTAGGCTCATTTTGCATTCATAAGTCCCTATTAGGTGTTGGAGCACACTTTGGAGATATTGAAGATGTTGGGAGTTTTATGATGAAAAAGAAGGGTTTAAAGATGAACATGGACAGAGGCCTTAGGATTACCTTCTGATGCTGAGGTTTGGTGGAGGCATGGCAGTTTGAGTTAGCTTTCCAATGGAAGTGATTTCAAGACATTTGGAGTCATATTGGAGAAGTTATGGTCAATTGAATGGAAGCACGTCAAGCCACCCGGGTGACCATACCCGAGCCAAACCATCAGGTCATGCTGGATGAGCTCAGTACGCGGCCCGTACCACCCGAGCACGAGGACCCGCACGGGATGGGAGCATAGATGACACGCGGGTGCACACACCCGGGGAGACTCACCCGCACGGGACGGACAAGGGACGGACGGACTGGACGCGACCAAGGACGCACCCGACCTTGCCTCACCCGCGTACCAGCAGATACCCGACAGCACCTGCCCGACCTGGACGACCCGCACGTCCTGATGCTAGACGAGCTCCGGACGCGGCCAGTACCACCCGGACGATGAAGCCGCGCATGGAGACACCCGGACAGGACTACCCGGCCAACAGCACCCGCCGCGTCCGCTAGCTGCTGGACACCCCACGCCGCCGAACACACCGGCATAGAGAGATCGACGGCCTGGACGCCGGACGAGCAGGACGCACCCGGCCTGGACATACCCGGCCTGGACAAGCACTAGCTGACCCGGGTGGCTCAGTTTCTTCCTTTCTCCTTGCTTTTCATTGGTCGAAAATCACTTGGCCAAGGGCATTTTAGTATTTTTGTTTTATGTTTCCAAGGGCTTTCAAGCCTATGTATAAATACTCTTGTGATCTCATTAAGAGATCTAACTTCTTTCTCTCAAAACATATTTAGAACTTGAAGAAAGTTTGGATCTTTGATCCTTTTTACATCATTTCTTGTGTGTTTAATAGATTATCTCTTTCTCTAATCATGTTTAGCCTTGAATCATCATTGATTTTGAGGTTTTCCATGGCTATTAGTGAGTAGATCTATCTAGGGTTCATGGGCTTGGGAGACTAAGGGTGATTAAGAGTAGATCCAAGGTGCTTAGTGTTAGATCTATCATCTCCTTGCATTGATTTGGTGTTCTTCTTGCTATATTTGGGTTGGCCTCTCAAACATAGAGCCATAGGCATTTCATGCCCGAAGGTGTTCTATGAAATGCCTGAACCAACTCATCTATGCTTTTAGCTTGCTTTGCCTAAGGGATTAGTTGTCAAAGAAGCTAGGATTGCTATTAGACTCATTCTCCATGTTTGCTTTGATCATTACAGCCAAAGGGATTTGGTGTACTTGGGTGATCATTGCAAAGAGCATTCATCTAGGGATAGAGCTTGCTTAGTTTTGTTGTCTAGGCATAAGGAATTAGATTGATTGAAAAGTTAGCATCTTGGATTGAATCTTGATCACCCAAAGTCAGTTCCTTGTCCCAAGAACCCCTTTCCTCATTGAGAAAGAAAGTTCAATCTTTTATTGCATTTTTAATATTGTCTTAGTTTCATAATCATCCTCTCATCTTGATTAGACTTAGATTAAGCATGAACTTGCATTCCCTTTGCATTAGAATCTCTTAGAATTGGATTGACATCTTGTATTCTACAACATTTGATTAGGACTGAAAAGGCCTGTCATCAAATTGGCCGTTACAACTTCTAAGTTGATTTTGACATTGGGATTTAGTTATTTGCTTGAGACTAAGTCATTTTATTTTATTGTATCTTGTGATATTGGTTCTTGCCTCTTCTATCTTTGATTTTCAGGTGTATGATCACAAGAAGCAGAGGGGCATCCAACTTGGTTCCTACTGTTGAAGAGATTGCTGCACTTGAGAGGGAGATAGCTAGACAAAGAAGAGAAGTAGAGCAACAGGCTCATCTTCAAGGTTGGGGTTTGAGATGGAGAATCTGCCTCAAGATGGTAATGTCCAAGGGACAATGGTCCAAGAGCTGACAATCCTAGACCACCACGCCAGCCACATTCCCAACCATGCCAAGCAAGAGCCATTGGAGCCTATGACCAACCTCACATTCATGGTCATAGGTTGGGAATCAGAGCACCAGCTGTGGAGAACAACAACTTTGAGATCAAATCAGGGCTGCTGCATTTGATTGAGAATAACAAGTTCCATGGCCTTGCTGTGGAGGATCCCTTGATCACTTGGACACATTTGATAGCTACTGTAGCTTGTCCAAGATTAATGGAGTCTCTGAAGATGCTTTCAAGCTGAGGTTGTTTCCATTCTCTTTGGGAGACAAGGCACATCTATGGGAAAAGGCTGTTCCAAGTGACTCTATCACTACTTGGAATGAGTGCAAGAGAGCATTCCTAGAGAAATTCTTCTCTACCTCAAGAACAGCCAAGATCAGAAATGAGATCTCTAGCTTTCAGCAGAAGAACCTTAAGAGCTTTAGTGAAGCATGGGAGAGGTTCAAGGGCTATTGGTCTCAATGCCCACATCATGGCTTCACCAAGGAGAGTTTGCTTAGTACCTTCTACAGAGGTGCTCTACCAGAGTTCAGGAGCAGATTGGACACAGCCAGCAATGGGTTCTTCTTGGGCAGAACTGAGCAGGATGCTGAGGAGCTGGTGGAAAACATGGCCAGGAGTGACTCAGTCTACAGTGAGGAGCATGATAGGGCCAACAGAGGCACTGATGAAGATGATCCGCACACAAGAAAGGCCCTGAAATCTCTCCAAGAAAAGTTGGACAAGCTTCTTGTAGAGAAGGCTAAGCAAGAGCATCTTAACTCCATTGGGAACCAGAAACAGAAACAGCCTGCTAGGACTACTGAAGTTCATGGTGTAGAAGGTCAAGAGGAGCTGTGCTTCATCAATTCTAATGGCACATGGTATAGGAAAGAGCCCAACTTCCAATACCAAAACAACTACCAGCAAAGACCTTACTACAACAATCACCAAGGAGGTTACCAAGCAAACCAGCCTACTCAGCCCCAAGGAAGCTCTTCTCCAGCTCAGGCTCCAAGTTCAAGCAACTCTTAGAAGCTCAAGAAAGAAATGCTAAGACCATTGGTGATGAGTTCAAGAACATCCATGCTAAGATTGATGGCACATATTCAGACCTCAACAACAAGTACATGCAACTTGCCTCTCATCTCAAAGCTTTGGAGAGCCAAGTTGCCTCCATGTCTTCATCATCCAAGAATCCAATGGGATCTCTACCAGGAAAACCAGAGAAGAACCCTAAGGAGACTTGCAATGTTATCATCTCCACTTCTTCAAGGATTGCATTGAGTGATCATAAGAAAGATGTTGATGAGATTGAGAGGCTAGTGCTTGGAAATCAGATTGAACATGATAAGAGACTGGTTGTGGCCACAGCTGAAGCTAGAGTTGTGAAGAGAGCTGATAAGTAGGTTCAAGGAAGGATTGATGAGCCTAAGGTTGAGACACAAGTTGAGAAGAGTGCTAACCCCAAGCTGAAAGAAGTGAAGGAAGAAGACAATGAGTTTGAGCTATCACCCTATGATAAGCTCCCTTTCCCTCAAAGGTTCCTCACCAAAGCTCAGAAAAAAGTGGTCTCCAAATTCAGAAAAGACCTCAGTGATATTGGAGTCAAGCTTCCAAAGATCAGCAATATGCATGCTGCTCATGTCCAAATGATGCTCATAAAGGACATTCTCGCCCACCATGCTGAAGTGGTTGAACTTTTGGACATCTCACTTCTGAAGATTGACCCACCAATCCCTCCCAAGTCCCTCCCTAAGCTTGAGTCTCAAGGGAAGTTCACATTGTCTTGCTCTCTTGGTAAACTAACTATGGATGATGCTCTTGTTGATAGTGGAGCTAGTGTGAATGTCATCTCCTTGGACATGGTGCAGAGTATTGGGATTGAAAGCATGGAAACAGATACTCCTCCTCTCACCTTTGGGGATTCCTCTTCTACAACCCCACTTGGCATAATCAAGGACTTCCCCTTGAAGATTGGATCCTGCACCATACCTATTGACCTCACTGTTTTGAAGATGGCATCTGCAGAAATAGTCCCTTTGATCCTTGGCACTCCTTTCCTCACAACAGTTGGAGCTTGCATTGACTTTCCCAACAAGAAGGTCACTCTCATGCATGTCAACAAAGCTGTCTCCTATCCTCTCCAGCCTCCACTCAAATCAGACTATTGTGGGACAATCACTTGTGATGTACAAGCTGTTGAGAAGCCCCAAGATGAAGAGGTTGAAGGTAAGAAAGAGGGTCTTGATGGAGAGTGTTCTAAGGAGTTGTGTGTTGAGCACTTGGAAAGTGCTAAAAGAGAGGGGATGGCTGGAGCCTTAAGGGCCACTCATGGCAAGAAGAAGATAGTGAAAGAGCCTCATCTTGATTTGCTCTCACACACTCTCACTCTCCATCCAAAGAAGCTCAAGGATGGAGCCATTGAGTACAAGATCGAGCATAAGGGCAAGTCCACACCATTCTCAAGTGCTAGAGCCATCATCACTCCTCAGCTCCAAGATGACCCTATCAAGCTTCAAGAGCTTCTCTCTTAGGTCCTCACCATCACACTTGAAGGTGGGAAGGATCCTCCTTCTCACTAGTCAAAGAGAAAAGGTAGTCAAGCTAAGTGACTCAAAACAAGCTCACTTGGGAGGAAGTCCCATGGTTATCCTTGTATATAGCTTTGCAATTTCAAATTTCCTCTTTAGTTTTAAATAAAAGTGGTCAAGATTTTCAGGTTGAGCCAAGCACTAGAGGAGAGAAGAATGGTGGTGAACCACTTGAGCCCTATGATCCATGTAGCAGCTTCCTCTAGTTGCTATAAACCAAGCCAGCTTCTAGTCATGCCACAAGCACCATGCCCAAATCTCCTTGTGTGGTATCACTCCAACCCTTCTTGTATATACATTTACTTTTGCCTTGTTGAGGTATCTCTTACTCTCTTACTCACACAGGAGACTGTGTGATTTAAGTGTGGGGGAGGTACAGGATATTTGATCATGTTTGCTTTGTGATTTTGAGTCTCATGCATTGCATTGTACATTCATAAGTGCATAGAAAATCCAAAAAAATTTAAATTTATGAATCATGTAGATAGCATCACTTGCATCCTTAAGATTGAGTCTAGAGCATATAGGTTGCATTCATTTTCATATGGAGCATTGCCTTGTAAAGAACACTCGTTTGCACTGAATTTGACACCCTAGTTAAACATATCAAGTAGCTTAAGCATCTTTTGAAAGGCTTGCATGCTTTGAGCCTTGAAAACTCTTCTTGAAACTTGCTTGCTTGCTTGATATTGGCATTGTTCTTAAGACCAGCTCCATCCTGAACTTATACTTGAATGAACTTAATCTCTCTTGCATATGGGCATTTGCATACTTGATCATGGATCTCATACACATTTGGGTTATCTTTTCCATTGTACCACCCTTTGTTAACCCAAATGGCACTCCCTTACCCTTGAACCCTATCCATTCTTTGAAGCCTACATTGATTTGCTTGAGTGAGGCCTCTTTTGATAGCTTGTCATGTGCAAAATCTTGAGAGTATTGGGGCGACATGGATTTGTTCTCATCTCTTGCTAGCATAGGGTCATCATTTGAGCTAGCTTCTAGGATGGTGAGTGAAGTGTTTGTTACCTAATTGTTTACATTTTGGGGTTTGGGGATATGACAGTTGAGATTGATGAACAAAAAGTTTTGATAAAGAAAAGCCCTAGGGACCTAGAAATGAAAAAAAATGAAAAGCTCTTAGTTGAAGTCTTTGACCTTCCCCAAATAAAAAAAAATGAAAAGCTCTTAGTTGAAGTCTTTGACCTTCCCCCTCATGCATAAATAAAAAAAAAAAAAAAAAGAAAAAGAAAAAAAAAGAAAGATTCAATAAGATAGTGGGGAAGGAAAGACTTAAGAGTTAGAGCTTAGAATGTGAATAGAGGTCCTTAGAGGTAGCATCATGAGAAAGAAAATGTTCATTGGGTGAGTGATGTGAGTATGTTTTCATTATGGGTTATGGGATGAATTAAAAGGGGTGTAGAACTTGTAATCACTTAGGATTTGGGTAGAATGATGAGGATGGATCCATGTATGCATGAATTGCTCCTAGTCTTAGATAAATTTTGCATAATGATCAAGCTCCTTGATTTTTGAGTGATTGCCACCTTGAAATGATGCATTGAACCCTCCTTTTCATCCATATTAGACCATTTGATCACCTAGCCAAATGATTGAGATCATGTGCCCATTTGTGAGACTTCACCTTGTGTGTGTGTGTGTGAATCAATGTGAGGGCTGGTTAAGAGAGCATGTTGGTTGATAGACATTGCATCTTGTGTAGAGGCATAAGAGTAATTGATAGGCCTTGTGAAGCTAGAGCATAATAAAAGAGTTTGCTCATGCTATTTGCTATGTTTCTTTAGGATGTCAGGTTGAGTGCTATGAGTGTTTCCTTTGGCTTTGTTCCCATCCTTGCATCCACCCCCCTTGTGTTTGAAAAGTTTACTTGAGGACAAGCAAAGGTCTAGTGTGGGGGAGTTGATGTCTTGCATATTTACATGTTTTTAGCTATCATATCTTATGCATTTTTGCTCATTTAGATTAGGCATTAGGCATCTTTAGGCTCATTTTGCATTCATAAGTCCCTATTAGGTGTTGGAGCACACTTTGGAGATATTGAAGATGTTGGGAGTTTTATGATGAAAAAGAAGGGTTTAAAGATGAACATGGACAGAGGCCTTAGGATTACCTTCTGATGCTAAGGTTTAGTGGAGGCATGGCAGTTTGAGTTAGCTTTCCAATGGAAGTGATTTCAAGACATTTGGAGTCATATTGGAGAAGTTATGGTCAATTGAATGGAAGCACGTCAAGCCACCCGGGTGACCATACCCGAGCCAAACCATCAGGTCATGCTGGATGAGCCCAGTGCGGCCCGTACCACCCGAGCACGAGGACCCGCACGGGATGGGAGCATAGATGACACGCGGGTGCACACACCCGGGGAGACTCACCCGCACGGGACGGACAAGGGACGGACGGACTGGACGCGACCAAGGACGCACCCGACCTTGCCTCACCCGCGTACCAGCAGATACCCGACAGCACCTGCCCGACCTGGACGACCCGCACGTCCTGATGCTAGACGAGCTCGGACGCGGCCAGTACCACCGGACGATGAAGCCGCGCATGGAGACACCGGACAGGACTACCCGCCAACAGCACCCGCGTCCTGCTAGCTGCTGGACACCCACCAGGCCGAACACACCCAGCCTAGAGACCGCGCGGCCTGGATGCCGGACGAGCAGGGCGCACCGGCCTGGACATACCCGGCCTGGACAAGCACTAGCTGACCGGGTGGCTCAGTTTCTTCCTTTCTCCTTGCTTCTCATTGGTGAAAATCACTTGGCCAAGGGCATTTTAGTATTTTTGTTTTATGTTTCCAAGGGCTTTCAAGCCTATGTATAAATACTCTTGTGATCTCATTAAGAGATCTAACTTCTTTCTCTCAAAACATATTTAGAACTTGAAGAAAGTTTGGATCTTTGATCCTTTTACATCATTTCTTGTGTGTTTAATAGATTATCTCTTTCTCTAATCATGTTTAGCCTTGAATCATCATTGATTTTGAGGTTTTCCATGGCTATTAGTGAGTAGATCTATCTAGGGTTCATGGGCTTGGGAGACTAAGGGTGATTAAGAGTAGATCCAAGGTGCTTAGTGTTAGATCTATCATCTCCTTGCATTGATTTGGTGTTCTTCTTGCTATATTTGGGTTGGCCTCTCAAACATAGAGCCATAGGCATTTCATGCGGAAGGTGTTCTATGAAATGCCTGAACCAACTCATCTATGCTTTTAGCTTGCTTTGCCTAAGGGATTAGTTGTCAAAGAAGCTAGGATTGCTATTAGACTCATTCTCCATGTTTGCTTTGATCATTACAGCCAAAGGGATTTGGTGTACTTGGGTGATCATTGCAAAAGCATTCATCTAGGGATAGAGCTTGCTTAGTTTTGTTGTCTAGGCATAAGGAATTAGATTGATTGAAAAGTTAGCATCTTGGATTGAATCTTGATCACCCAAAGTCAGTTCCCTTGTCCCAAGAACCCCCTTTCCTCATTGAGAAAGAAAGTTCAATCTTTTATTGCATTTTTAATATTGTCTTAGTTTCATAATCATCCTCTCATCTTGATTAGACTTAGATTAAGCATGAACTTGCATTCCCTTTGCATTATAATCTCTTAGAATTGGATTGACATCTTGTATTCTACAACATTTGATTAGGACTGAAAAGGCCTGTCATCACAGGCCAGCCGTGTGAGAGAGTGATGATACGGATTGACAACCAGTCTGCAATCGCATTAACAAGAAATCCAGTTTCCACGGCAAGAGTAAACATATACACAAGAGGTATCACTTTATAAGAGAATGCGTGGAGAATGGGCAAGTAGAGGTCGAATATGTTCCAGGCGATAAACAAAAGGCGGACATACTGACGAAGGCTCTAGGAAGAATCAGATTCAAAGAAATGAGAGACTATATTGGGATGATGGACTTGGTGACAAAGAGCTTCAAGCTTAAAGGGGAGATTCTTGGATTAAGCTTGAAGTAGCTTAAGAAGCAAGCTACCTAATCCTAATGAGTTTGGATGTCTACAAGGATTAGGAAATAGTTATTTGTGTTAATCCTAATGAGCTTAGGATATTATTGAGTTATATATAAAGAGATGCTATGTGTAGCATATGAGATTATGAGTTTAAGGATTAAGGTTTTTGAGATAGTTTTCCTTGAGAGAAGTTAATAAGAAGAGTTTCTTATATTTGAGTTCATAACTGAGTTCGTGTGTTTGAGTTCGAAAGACTAGATATCGAAACCCTATCAAGCGATATCCTCGACATGAGCCGCTGTTAATTAACTTTGGAGATGCAGAGATTGATGGTTCGTGGTCACAAACTCGAAGGTTGCTCTCTCATGTCTTCAGCTCGTGTTTTGCAATTGCTTTGATATGAACCGTATCTCCAACCCACGAGCTCTCCGTGCAAGAGACTGATTCCGCCGCGTCTTCTCGATTCACAGCTACAACAAAGCTTCTTCCTCGCAATGCTAAGCTCGACCGTCGTGGTGGCCGTCGTCACCGGAATCGAGCTCGGGCTCTCCATCAATGGAGCTCTGGCCCATGTCGTCTCTTCAAGATCTGCTGCTTGTCGCCATCGTGCTCATCACTCCAAGCCACCGCGCTTCCTCGACGGCAACAAAACGCGATGTAAGCTCCTCCGTCTCCTCGTGCATCTCCTCCGCCGCGACAAGAACACTGCCTCACTCCTCCGCGACGTCACCGGACCAAGCTTCTCTGCCATGGCGTTCATCTCCATCTCCGCCACTTTACTTCACCGCGGAGCTCTTGTCAGGCCGTGCTCATCTCGTCCTCTGTGACCTCCAATAAGCTTCGTTGTTGGCTCTTATCTCACATCCACCGGAATCGTCTTGCTCAGGATCTGTCGTGAGCTCCAATGGTCATTTCTTGCTGATTTGCAAATTAGGTTCTTGAACTTCAGGTTGTTTTCACTTCTGACCCAGACTTTGGAATTTGCAGAAATGTCCTTGCGAATTAACCCCTGGACTTTTAATCTTGCGATTTAACCCAAGCGAACATTCTTTTTTTGCACCATTAGTCCCTGCAGTTTCATCTTCATTCGTTTCTGCCCAGAAGTTTCTGATTTGCAATTATAACCTCTCAATTGACCCCAAACATTCCAATTGTGGACTCCATACCCTAATGCACATATATGAACAAATATATGCAATGTAGACACCTAAATGCAACGCAAAACACTAATATGATTAAAAAATAGATGCTAAAAACTATGAAAATCATGAGATATCAGGAGGTCGTTTTGAACCCGGAGGTTGCTTCTGGACCCGGAGGTCGTTTGGGAACCCGGAGATTCATTCAGATTCTGAGGTCGTATTTATGACCCGTATCGTTTTGAACCCGGAGGTTTCTTCTGGACCCGGAGGTCGTTTGGGAACTCGGAGGTTCCTTCAGACCTTGAGGTCGTATTTAGGACCCGAAGGTCGTTTTGAACTCGGAGGTTGCTTCTGAACCCGGAGGTCGTTTGGGAACTTGGAGGTTCCTTGGGAACTCGGAAGTTTGTTTAGGAACTCCGAAGTTCGTCTGCGAACTCGGAAGTTCGTTTGGAACTCGGAAGTTCTTTTGAAACTCGGAAGTTCTTTTTGTTTGTAACAACCCTGGGGTTTTTACGTTTGAGCCCAAAGTTCATAAGAACTTGGAGTTCGTAGGAACATATAGTTTTTGGTTTTGCAGGGACCGTATTTCGTCCACCTAGGCAGGACTACTACCGACCGGTACCTGTTGGTACCTCGCATTCTGCTGCACGGAAGCTGGCCACTATCGAGTTCCATGCTGCATTCTGCTTGTGCTGGAAGCCACTGTCAGACTTAGGGGTGCTGGTATGGATTCGGAAATCCAAGTGCCAGGCTTTTCTGCTTTCCACGTCTGGAGAAGCAGGAGTTTATGTATTGCTCCCTGTATGTAACAGTACTTTTGCAATATGCAAATTCCTGAATTAACCCTGAGGTGTTACAGTACTCTTGCTTTTGGGGCCCCAATATTTCTATGGCTCCAGGCCTATACCGTGGTTATAGGTAGTTTTGACAGCATACTCGGGCTTGCACATGCTCATTCCTGCCTTAAGTCTCATACCCGTTGTCGTTCTCTGTACAAACTCTGAGTTTGAATACAGTACATTGCGTTTGTACTTATGCCTCCTGCGTTATTGCAGGGATTGACATGTTTCGTACGATGCTCCCTGTGTAAGAGTTTGAAAGTTTTTTTTTCATTTCGTTTTACCTGGTGTTAGGGATAAAAGCAGGGGTCGGAGCCGGAGCTTTGAAGTCGGAGCCAGAACTTTGGAGTCGGAACTTCGGAGTTCGAACTTCGAAGTCGGAACTTCGGAGTTGGAACTTCGGAGTCGAGTCGGAACTTCTTCATGGGGGAATTTGAAGACTGGGTCTTGCTCGGAAGAATCTGAAGACATGGGTCTTGCTTGGAAGCAGGATTAATATCTTCCTAAATTATTTACTCCCAATAGATTGCCCCTTATCTTTCGATTTCATGGGTGAAGTCGGGAGATAACTTGTGCACTTTGGTAAACCAGAGTCGTTCTATCTCAGTAGGCTTGTCGTGAGCAGGACGTCGCTTCTCTAATGCCCCTTTTCCTAGGTTCTTTTTAGGCACGGGCCGTGTTGGAACCCGGAGGAGAGTTATTTTTCCAGATGGTAAACCGGGGTCTTGATAAGTACTTCCAGGTTCTGGACCTGTTCGAAGGTGATCTTTTAGGATTCGAGACCTTGATCTTGTATCTCAGTGGACGACAAGATTTGCTTCCAGTTCTTATAACCAATGTAGAACTCTCTGAGTGAAGCAGGTTTGACGGAGATGGACTTGTTGACGCTTCAGTGAGCGTTGACATTCGTCTGCTGGATACAGGGTCCTTAGACCTGTAACAGGACCTCGGAGGAATGGAGACCTATGTTGAGGCGTGGAGGCAGTTTCTTTGTCGTATAACTTGAGATATTGAAGCACGTCGCATAGGGACTTGTAGCTCCTGCTGCTCATCTTTGGTAACTAAGGCTTTGAAGGGCTTCATGTTCTGATCTTGAGGGACCCATAGATTTATCATTGGGAACCTGGCAGTTCCTGGGAACTAGTGCTCCGACACAGGAGGATCTACAGTTATTCTCTTTTTGTAAATGTCGTTTAGTGACTTCTTCTGGATGCTCTCTGCTCCCACTTGGGTGAGCCACTCTCAGCGTTTTCTGGATGTCACTTAATGACCCGTCGCTTTGTCTTGAATCCTCCTTTTACTAGGAAGACAACGAGATTTGTTGATGCATGTTTGCCCCTTGGGTTAAATGTTAACTCTTTGCCCCCTGCTTTCCTCTCAGTTATCTCTCTCGTAGAAGTTCAGGAAGGCACATACCTTGCACCTACTTCCTCAGAACCTTGTAGACTAGCGTACTCTTGACTCCTTCACTGGGAATTCCTGTTTCTTGAAACTTGTCGAGGGGTGCAGCCTTGGATACATGGAGAGGCATGTGGCCTTAGCTTCCTAAGAAAATTGGAGAGGTGCGTGGCAAGGCACAGGTCCTGAGTTTCCTCGGGAGTTGGAGTAAAAGGCCTTAGTTTCCTTTAGAGGTATATCAGGGTTTGTTGCCGGGAAAAGCGGTGGTAAGGTGGTCGGACCTTGCTTTTTCGTGGAGCCATTGGATTTCACCTCCATGTAAGGTGGGTAGCCGGAGACCCGAGACCTGGGATCCGGGACCTGGGATCTGGGACCTGGAAGCTGGAACCCGGAACCAAGAGGTGAATAGTAGCTGAAACGTGTGTTCTCTGGCTTTTTTTACTCTCCTTTGCTCTAGTTGGACCCAAGAATCCGAAGGCCAGCACGTCCTAATGTAGAGTTCGCATTTTTCTCTGGCTCCTTTGCAAGAGGCAGAGCAGCAGAGTTCCCGGCGCTTGGGCAGGGATCCTTTGGCGGAAAACCTCCAATGGAATTTGATAAGTACTCAAAGGCGTTCTATCCACCCAGCTATTAGGATTATCTAGGATTCCACTACCACTTAGATTCTAAAACCTAAAGAGAAAGGTGGTTCTCCGGTTACTTCTTAATGGTTGTCTGGTACGCCTGCAGTATTTCCAGGAGCTCTTCTTCTGACTCCTCCTGTCCGATCCTCTGGGTGCTGGAGATGACTGCCCATATAGGGTTCGAAGGTTGATGAGGCTTGATGTGTAGTGAAGACCCAGAACCAGCAAGGTCAATAATTATAAACATCGGCTTTGGGTTGGGGCCCGGAACCGGCAGGAACCGAACACTGCAGGGGTCTGTTTTGAGGATAGGACCCAGAACCAGTATGTAACATCCCGAGTTGTGATATGTTGAAAGGCTTAAGAGAATTGATTTGGCTACCTATGTCACAAAAGTTGACTTACCTTTTCCGGAGCACATCCTGAAAGAACTCCAGAGTTAAGCGTGCTTGAGCTGGAGTAGTGAAAGGATGGGTGACCTATCAGGAAGTGATTCGCGATAGCGTGCGAGTGAGGCCAAAGCACGGGAAAAGATCATGTGGTGATTGCAGGGTCAGTAAACAATGATTTCGAGTCTTTCGGAAATTTAACGACCGACCGTCGGATGGGATGGGGTCCACGGGCCGAGTGAGCGAGCGTGGGTGGCCCATTAGCCGTGGGCAGTCGGGGCGTTACACAGTAGGACTCAGAGACTGCAGGGATCTGATCTGAGGATAGGACCCGGAATTAGCAGGAACCAGGAACTGCAGGGATCTGATCTGATGGTAGGACCCGGAACCAACATGAACCAGAATTTGTAAGAGTCTGGCTTGAGGTTTAGGCACGGACCAGCAGGAACTAATTGGTAATTCCAGCGCTGGACCTTGCTACTTCTGTATAGTAATGTGTTATCTTTCATTGAAGAGGTGTTTCCAGCTGTGTGAGCTTTAGATCTGGTGAAAATATGTCCTTTCTTGCCCCCAGGTGGATGGGGTTGATATATTCTGAAGCAATATATGTAATGTCTCTTCCGTCTATCATCATCATCATGTAGTATATGACTGCCCCTCCTTGTAGCGCCAAACTGTTAGGGTATTTTTGTGTACAAGTGATTCGTGCTCAGCTCTACGGAAGGATAGGAAGAAGGAGACTTATCGTCGTAACGTATCTCCTGCTTTGATTGTAGATTAACCGGGAGATCCTGCTCTTAGAGTACTGCCATACGGGTATGGGCCAGTATACGTCGTCAGTGCCATAGTAGCAGTAGGAGAGGTCGGTCCTTAGGCAGGAACTGCCTAACTATGGTAAAGTCCGCAGGGTCTTCGAGATCTGTAGTTGATGGTTCTGACTACCTAGGGCGGTCCTTGAACGTCTAGATGTGGAACCATGGAAGGTGTTTGGATTTATAGCTGCATCCTTCAGTGGGGATTGCCTACGTACCCTTCAGTGGGGGGGGGATCAAGCCGTTCGTAGTTCATGTTGGTGGAGGCACGTGGCCTAATGGAGGCACATAGCCTAGATGGAGGCACGTAGCCTAGTACAGGCACATGGTCTAGTGGGCACGTGGCCTAAAGAGCACGTGGCTCTGTAGTTGAGAAGAATCATCTGTTCTAGAGGGCGCATGGCCGGAACAGATGGTAGAATGGTCGATAGGCTACAGTGAACATAGAGTCTTGGTATGCTTCAATGAGCATGGAGCTTTCCTGCTGATGAGCTGGAGACGTGGCCTGAGCCAGTATATAGAGCTGTAGGTGTGCTGCAATGAGCATACAACATCATCTCGTTGACAGTAATTGCAGGGATTCATCGGTTGTAAGCATGTAGATGAAGATGATCTTCTAGGTATGAGATCCAGCCTTGGCGGCTGTAGAATTGGTAAGCTCTCCAGATGGACGTGTTGACCCCCTTTCTTAGGGTTTATGAACCCTTTATTTATAGCAAAGGTCGTGCCTCCTTCTTTAAAATTTGGAAATATTCAAGATATCCTTAGATAATATAATATTTCCATTTTTCTTAAGGGCGGCCATATATTGGAATACTTTCTCTTTCTCTTGGATTTAGGAGGATCCCTTCGTGCCTAAGTAGGTTTCCTTGTATTAAGGAAGATCTCCATTTCTTCTGAGGCAGGAGAAATCATTCAGCGTGGAAGCCGGAAGAGAGGGTAGTTTCTGAGGTAGTTTCTGAGGTAGTACTGGAGGTCTTTATAGCGGGGACCTGGAGCATTCTCTGGCAGGGACCCAGAGGTCTGGGTCCTGGAAGCTGGAATAATCTCTTCATGGAATATTTTTTCCCAACAACCTTCTCGCCGAAATGTGAAGAAGGTGCAGAGGCTGACAGGCAGGATGGCCGAGTTGAGTAGATTCAACTCTAGGCTATCTTACAAATCTACACCTTCTTCGAGGCTCTAAAAGATCCTAAGGACTTCCGATGGAATGATAAGTGTGAACTCGCTTTGGACGACCTAAAGGCCTACCTGACCACACCGCCTCTTCTGTCAAAAACTCTGGACGGAGAATCTCTGCTACTCTACCTGGCAGTATCGGAAAATGCGGTAAGCGGAGTCCTGGTAAGGGAAGAAGGCAGAAAGCAGCATCCTATCTACTATGTAAGCAAATCACTATTGGATGCGGAGACTCGCTACAGCCATCTCGAGAAGCTGACACTGGCACTGGTTACAGCAGCCCGAAAGCTACGCCCTTACTTCCAGGCCCACCAAGTCGTGGTAGTGACTTCGTTTCCCTTCAAAGCAGTTCTCCATAAGTCCGAAGTATCAGGACGACTCACCAAGTGGGCAGTAGAGCTGGGGGAACACGACATTATCTTCTGGCCGGCCACCGCTATCAAGTCATAGGTCCTGGCCGACTTCATCGCTGAATTCTCTCCTGCCATGCTTCCAGCCCTGGAGCAAGAAGTAAGTCTTCAAGATAAGGGAGGAGAAAAGGGAGAATGGACCCTGCAAGTCGATGGCTCAAGTAACGCCATAGGGGCAGGCGTGGGTTTAGTTTTAACCTCCCCTACCAGGGAATCAGCATCGAGGCTCGTAAGATGCAAGTTCAAGGCGACAAACAACGAAGCCGAGTATGAAGCCTTGATCGCAGGCCTGACACTCGCAAAAGAGATGGGAGCGGAGGATGTTCAGGTCTTCAGCGATTCGCAGCTGATCATAAGCCAGGTACAAGGCGATTACCAAGCCAAGGACGCAAGCATCATCAGGTATCTGGCCGTCACCAAGCGCCTGATCGAGAGGTTCCAAAGCTGCAAGCTTGCTCAGGTCCCTAGGGAACAAAATTCTTAGACCGACGCTTTGGCCAACCTAGGATCCGTCCTAGAGACCACACGTCAAATGAGCATTCCACTGCTGGTACTCCAGTGGCCAGCAACAAAAAAAAGGGGCAGACCCCGAGGAAATCTCCGCCATATATGAAGGAGAAATCTGGATGACCCCCATCACCAATTACCTAAAACACGACCTCCTCCCTCAGGATCGAGATGAGATTCGGAAAATAAGGAGGCAAGCGGCCAGGTACTGCATCTCAGAAGGGAAGTTATACAGGAGGTCCTTCTCAGGACCGTACCTATGATGTCTCACCCCCAGGGAAGCTGCCAGAATCCTGGAGGAGCTTCACGAAGGAGAATGTGGCTCTCACTCCAACGGTCGAAGCCTGGTAATCAAGGCCAGGAGAGCCGGTTATTACTAGGCCACGATGGCAAACGATGCCCTCAAGCAGGCTAAGTCCTGTAATCAGGGCCAAAGGCACGCACCAGTCTCCAACCTCCCTCCAGAGAATCTCAAATCTCTGAGTTCCCCCTGGCCATTCCGAAAATGGGGCATGGATATCGTAGGAAAGTTCCCAGTGGCACCGGGACAAAAGGTTTTCCTCCTACTGGTAACATACTACTTCACCAAGTGGGTGGAGGCCGAGGCCCTGGCCAAGATAACAGATGTCCAAATCAGAAGATTCCTATGGACGAACGTGATCACACACTTCAGAATCCCTCACGAGATCGTCACAGACAACGGGCCCCAGTTCACGAGTCACAACTTCAGAGAATTCTGCAGAGACTGGAACATAAAGCTCTCTTTCTCCACACCACGGCACCTCCAGTTCAAGGGACAGGCGGAATCCACGAACAAAACAGTGGTAAACATGCAGAAAACGCCTAGAGAATGCCCATGGGCGATGGGCAGAAGAGCTGCACGGAGTACTCTGGGGTTATCGGATTACCCCGAAAACAGCCACACAGGAGACTCCCTTCTCCCTTTTTGACACGTCAGAACGACATTCTCCGGACCCATATCACAAGAAGAGAATGACGAGCTAATGACCCCGAGCCTGACCAGCTCGATGAAAAAAGGGAGACAGCATGCCTAAGAAACACATCCTACAAACAAAAAGTAGCCAGGAGCTACAATAAAAAGGTCAGAACCAGAACCTTCCAGAAAGGGGACTGGGTTTTGAGACGAGTCTGCGATCATACAAGAGACAAATCAGCAAGAAAACTCGCCCCTGGATGGAAAGGTCCTTATAAGGTAATCGAGGTGCAGGGGGCAGGAGCCTATGAACTGCAAGATAGTAACGGAAAGATCCAACCTAACTGCTAGAATGCCCTGCATCTCAAACTCTATCACTTTTAAATACGATCTCCGGATCAGGCTTTCTATAGCTATATTAGTATTTATATCTATTTAAGTACACTGGTTTCCTACTCCTATGTATGCTGAAAACGTCTCCGGACTAAGCTTATATAATGCATTTAGTATGCTGGATCAGGTCCCAAGGGACTCCCCGATCCTGGCCAACCCTTAGTCTCTGTGACACGACAAAAAAAAAAACACTGGGTGTATGACATACGGGAACGGGCCTGCGCAACCCTAGTACGCTGTCAAAAATACCTCAGTCCCTGCGTAGAGGCTTCGAGCTAAAAACATAAGTAGGGACCACACGTACTAGTGCACAAAACCCTGCATTAAAAACGCTACGAGCTATGCACAATGCAGGGGGCATGACGTATAATTGCAGAGTACTGTAATCAGCTCCAGGGCTGATGCAGGGAGCAAACGGTGCAAAAAAACCCCGGTAGCAAGTATGGCACGTGGACCACTACTTCCAGTAGACTCACACCAGCACCAAATAATAGACTGAGAGTGGCTTTGTGCAGAAAGCAGAGTGTGGCATGATAGGATCTCGATAGTGGCCTATTTCCGAGTGGCAGAATGCGAATCCTTGACCCGAGATCGGTAGTGTCCTACCTAAGGGAGGCAGAATACGATCTTGATAAAAACAACCTCCGGGTTTAACTAGAACCTCTGGATTTAAATTGAAAACCTCCGGGTTTAACTTGAACCTCCAGGTTTAAATGAAAAACCTCCAGGTTTAACTTGAACCTCCGAGTTTAAATGAAAGACCTCCGGGTTTAACTTGAACCTCCGGGTTTAAATGAAAAACCTCCGGGTTTAACTTGACCCTTTGGTTTTAAATAATAAACCTCCGGGTTTAGAACCTCCGGGTTTATTAAGAAACCTTCGGGGTCTGCTCAAACAAGAACCTCAGCGTTCTGGGCAAAATCCTTGAAACCCAGGGATAATCCTCCGGGTCCCAGGTGTTAAAACTCAGAGTCTTACACTTTAAATTTGTTGCTTCCAGTTCCTAAAAGTTAACCTCTGAGCCCAAACTAAGTTCGAAGCAATTCAAAGGCATCCCCTGGCGCCAAGGATCTTCCTTATGGTGAACCTACCTAAGTGTATCAGGACCCAGGATCCAGGAGAGCAAGGATCTCCCGAAAATACTCCAACCCTCAAGAACATCAGAACATGCGAGAAAACCCTACTCTAAACCAGGCGTACGGAAGCAATAGGATTTCAAGAAAAAACTGAGGAATATTATTAATGCTACTAAGAGTCCTTATTTCGCGACAGAAAGCATCGTAAAAAAAAACAACAATAAAGCAAAGCAACAAGATGACAGGCGATTCAAGGCCTAAATCCGTTTGAAGGAGGGCGCCATCGGAGGAAAACTTCCAGTCCAAGTCCCTCCTCCTCCTAGCGACAGTAGTCGACGATACTCCCCTCAGGATCCTAATGGCTGATGTTCCTTTCCGACCATTCCTTCATAAGCTCCCAACGAGCAAACTCCCTGGCCTGTTGCACCACCAGGACCTGATGTGACACCACATCCCGAAGCTGAGCGCGGAGAAAAAGGACCTCCTTGTGCGGTGGCACGCGCCGACGGAGACCTATCGGTCTGTCACAACCAGAACGCTCCGGAACAAACGACATGGAAGGAGTAACAGATGGGGGGGATCCCGCCTAGAGTCAAAACAAACAACAAAATTGTTAGGCACGGATCAGCAGCAATCAGAAAGCAAAAGAATATCTCACCCCAGATGCGGCTAGACGCAAAGCCGCCTGACTCACTAAGAATTGAACCCATCGAAATGGCCTCGGAATCTCCATGGCCAGTTTCACCAAAAATTCACCGGCAAAGGGCACATGTCGAGCTACTTCTGCAAAGCAAAATTGGAAAAGTGAAAAGACGGATAATGAAGAAGGCGGAGACCACCCAAAAACTAGCAGGGAACTAACCAACAGAACACCAGAACAGTGGATATCCAGAAGTCCCATTGGCTTTCATGAGCACGTATCTCCTGTTCCATAGGTCACCGAAAGGAAAACCGCCTCGAACACCACGGGGTGGCTCATTCACTAGGGGCTCACCATCTCGGGACCAAATATGGTAAAACCCTTTCTTGTTCATCAAAGGGACGAAGCTGTAAGAGTACAAAATTTCGGACACTTCAAATGGTATACTGTGAAGCTCTCCCAACACCTGGATGGCGATCAGCGTGCTCCATGTCGATGGCGTTAGCTGCAAAGGAGAAAAAGCGAAATATGATGACACCTCCGCTATCAGGGACGGGATACCGCCCCTGAACCCCGCCTCTAGATAGGCCTCAAAGATGGCCACCTCATCGGTCCCACCATCTGGAGCATGCTCGAACTCCCCGGCACACCTCAACTCCACCTACTCAGGAATCAAGTACCTCCTCCGAATCTCAACCAGATCCCCTTCTCCGACATCTGACCTAGGGCCATCATAGTCTTCCTCGTCGGAGAGGCGGAAACGTCGGCGCCGCAGAGGAGCCCTTGTGACCGCCTCGCTGCTCCCTTCAAGAGTGGCCCCGGGAGACATCGTGGGCGAAGAAAACGGTTCAGCAGAGGGATAGCAAGGCCTAGCACGCCCGCCGACACACGGAGCTGGGAATATTGGGAAAGCGGGCTGGTTGCTCATCTCGCCGAGTCCAAGGAAAAGATGCTTTAAGTCGGAGTTGCAATCTTCGATCGTGATGAGGTATATATATATGCTCGATCCAAAGACCCCCGTCGGTTCTAAAAATGGAAAGGTGCACCTTCCAAAATGGATATGCAAAAAAAAAAAAAATTGGAAATGGCCCTCCGATTTCCCTTTTTGATAAAAAGGAGGAAAATGTCTAAAGATTCTTCAGAAGAGAGGCCATCCAACTTAATAAAGCTTTACGCAAGCGGCTAGGGTTTTCCTTCCTCTTTTCATCCAAAGATTGATCGCGCAAGACTCGGATGATTTAAGACATGTGGTATGCCTCACGTGGTCGAACGACCGGGCTATCCCTCCTTCGCATCGATTGAAGTCGGTTACATCACATCCCAGCGGCTCAGGGATCAGGCGCGATCAAGTCTCACCATTAGCCAAGTCTCGTATACCAGGCCCGACGTCCTGCCTATCATTACTCCTGGCCGTGGAAGCGACGAGATCAAGGTCCAAACCCTGCGGAATCGACTCCAACAAGGTCCAAGACCTAAAGACACCTACTAAGTTCTGATTTGCCCAGAGGAAAATGGTTTCATTTCCAGTTCCAGGCACGGCTCCTGCCTAACGCGAACCTAGGGAATAAGGAATCTGGAGCAATGTCCTACCTAAGGGAAATCTGCTGAGATAGGGCTACTCTAGTTGACTCAACTGTACAGGTTATCCCTCGATTTCGACGACAAAATCAAGGAATAAGGGGCAAACTGTTGGGGAAAATATCAAGGTATCAGATTTCTCCAGCTCCCGGGCAGGATACCGACCTCCAGACCCCTGCATCAAGGAACCCTGGTTTCGACCTCTGCTACCGAACCGACCCCTTGGTAAAATGGAAGTTTTCTATCTAAGGGGATTCTTCCATATTCACGAATATGGAAGAATTTAACCTACTTCGGCCGACATCAACATCTATAAAAGGGGAGCCCAAACCCTAGAACAAGGGATCGACATTCAGAGAATAAGAGATTAGGCGGCTAGAATTAGGGATTATACACCAAAACATTGTAGTCCCTGCTCAAATCATCAATAAACATCTCTTTAGTCTCGATCCTCTTGTTTTCGCACAAATCATCTAGTGTTCCATAGTACTAAAACGACCCTACACAAAAATACCATAACACAGACCATGGAAGTCTATATCGACGACATGCTAGTGAAGTCCTTGTAAGCCGAAGATCATATCTCGCACCTGCAACAAGCCTTCTCAACCCTGCGGAAATACAGCATGAAGCTCAACCCAGCCAAATGCATATTTGGAGTGAGCTCCGAAAAGTTCCTGGGGTATATCGTGACCCACCGGGGCATCGAAGCTAAATCCGAACAGATACGCGCTATCCAGTCCATTCCCTCCCCGAGGAACGTCAAAGAGGTCCAGAGGCTAACAACTAGGATGGCAGCTCTGATGTCTTGCATATTTTGATAGATTTAACCATCTTTATTTTGAATTCTTTGTCTTGTAGGTTAAGGTTTAGGCATCTTTAGGACCCATTTTGCATTCATAAGTCCTTATCAGGTATTAGAGTGTCCCATGGAGTAAAAGAAGGTGTTGAGAGTGGTTTTGATGCAAGAATGAGATAAAAAAGGAGTTTGGCCTAGTGTGGGCAGAGACGGTTTTGGTTTGACTCGGCCGGACAAGACGGATGGACGTGCTCGGCCTTGTTCACCCGCGCATGGAGAGCCGGACGGACACACGGATGTGCGGCCTAGAACGCTCGGGTTCACTTACCCGCGTGGGACGGAATGGACCAGACGGATGGACTGAAGCAGGGTGGTGCGCGGACTGATCTGCTCGGAACGTGTTACCCGCACGGGACAAGAAGGATCGAGACGGCCGGATGCGCGGTCTGGGACGTGCGGTATGTAGCACCCGCACGGGACAAGAGACGAACAAGACAGCCGGATGCGCGGATGACTATGCGCGGTACGTAGTACCAGCGCGAGACAAGAGAAGAACGGGACAGCGGGACGCACGGCCGTACGTGCGCGGAACGCAGCATGCGCGTGGGAACGGTACCAGACGGAGCAGAACAGACGCACGGGCCGGAAGCTTGGGGTAACACACCCGCGCGGGATGAGGAGCGTACCGGACAGTCTTGCGCGGTCAGTCATGCGCGGGCCGGACAGCCGAGGCATGATCCCGAGAGTTTTTCACCCTTTTTCCCTATTGGTCGGGACCTAATTGCTTCCAAGGGCCTTTTAGTCATTTTCTATGATGTTTTTAGGGCTTTTAAGCCAAGTATAAGTACCCTTGTTATCCCTAATTTGGGACTTATGTTATTTTCTCTCTAAGAACACAAAACTTTGAGTAAAAGCTTTATCTTTGAATCATAATCTCATCTCATCTTTGTGTCCTTGAGTGTTTGATTTCATCTCCTTTCTTTCCCTACATGTTTAAGCTTGAATCTCTCATGGATTTAAGAGTAAGCATGTGGATTAGTGAGTAGATCCATTTAAGATTCATGGGTAAGGGTGATTGAGAGTGATTAGGTGTAGATCCAAGGTGTTTAGTGTTAGATCTATTCTTTCCTTGCATGATTTGGTGTTCTTAATGCTATATTTGAGTTGGCCTCTCAAAAATAGAGCTATAGGCATTTCAAGCCAAGAATGTGTTCTATGAAGTGCCTGAACCAACTCATCTATGCTTTTAGCTTGCTTTACCTAAGGGATTAGTTTCTATTAGACTTATTCTTATTGTTTGCTTTGATCATTACAGTCAAAGGGATTTTATGTACTTGGGTGATCATTGCAAAAGAGCATTCATCTAGGGATAGAGTTTGTTCAAGCATTGTGTCTAGGCATAAGGAATTAGATTGATTGAAAAGTTGGCATCTTAGATTGAACCTTAATCACTTAAGATCAAGTCCCTATACCCATGGGTCTCATCTCCTCTTATTGAATGAAAGTTTCATATTTTATTGCATTTAAGTATTGTCTTAGTTTAATAATCATCTCTCTTAATGGTTGCATTTAGATTAAGCATAGGCTTGCATTCCCTTTGCTTTGTGATCAATTAGAACTGGTTTGACATCTTTTATACTATAACATTTGATTAGGAGCCTTGAAACTCCTATCATCAAATTGGTGCCGTTGCCAAATTCTAAGTTGATTGTGACATTGGGATTTAGTCACTTGCTTGAAACTAAATCATTTTTCCTTTCTTGTGATATTGATTCTCCTTTTTCCTCTCCCTTTGAATTTCAGGTGTATGAACACAAGAAGCAGGGGTGCAACAAACTTGGTTCCCACTTTGAAGAGATAGCTACACTTGAGAGGAAAATAGCAAGAAGGAGAAGAGAAGAAGAGCAACAGGCTTATATTCAGAGGTTGGGGTTTAAGATGGATGAACACCAGCATCAACCTCAAGACAGAGTTGCTCAAGATGGCAATGGTCAAGGAGCTGACAACCTTCGACCACAGCGCCAACAACAACACTAACGGCCAGCTCGAGCTATTGGCACCTATGACCGTCCTTACATTCATGGTCATAGGACGGGCATCCGAGCACCAGCTGTGGAATCTAACAACTTTGAGATCAAGCCAGGGTTGTTGAATGTGATTGAGAACAACAAATACCATGGCCTGGCTGTAGAAGACCCATTTTATCACTTGGACAAGTTTGATAGCTATTGTGGCTTGTCCAAGACCAATGGTGTGTCCGAAGATGCTTTCAAGCTAAAGTTGTTTCCTTTCTCTATAGGGGACAAGGCACGCCAATGGGAGAAGTCTCTCCCCAGTGACTCCATCACCACTTGGGATGATTGCAAGAAAGCCTTCTTGGAGAGGTTCTTCTCTACATCAAGGACAGCCAAGTTGAGAAATGAGATCTCTAGCTTCCAGCAGAAGAATTTGGAAAGCTTTAGTGAAGCATGAGAGAGGTTCAAAAGCTACCAGGCTCAATGCCCTCACCATGGCTTCTCAAAGGAAACCTTGCTGAGCACATTCTACAGAGGTGCCCTTCTGATATCACTCAAATTACCCTAAGGAGTGACTTTACTCTCTCAAATAAGAGGTTCAGTTGTAGTACTTAGGGATCGAATCCATAGAGAGCTAGTGTACAAATAAGATGCAATCTTAGTGATTATGCTAGGTTGAAAATGGTTTAAAAGTAAATTAAAGGTTTGTTGAGTAATGGTAAGATTACTCAGTTGAAAGGATTTGGTTTTAAAGCAATAAAGAAAAGAAGTTAGATTCAGGGTAGGTATTCAGGAATTCAGGATTATAAATACTATAAAGGCTAACAAGTTGCTTGCATGATATGTCAGAGCTCAACACTTATTAAATGAATCCATCAGCTCTCGCATTATTTAGACCATCTATTACTTAGATGCTAAATGGTGTTTGCGGTCAGCTATCTTGCTGACAGTATCGATCGATGATTTGATAGGAATATCGACCGATACACCTCTAGCTACGTCGATCGATTACTCTATAGGAGTATCGATCGATACGGCTCTAAGCAAGCTTTATGCGCGAGTTGATACAATGCTCACCATGATCTTAGATCAGCTTTCGCATATCTCAAGAGGGTCATAGCATGTTTAGGATGTTATCAGGAGGTTCATGTAATGGACAATGCAATCCAAGTTCATGTTCTAGGTAGCTAGTTAGAAAAGATTTAGTGAACAATCCTAACAATAAATATCACAACTTTAGAAATTATAGGCTGGGGCTAATCCCTCATATCTTATTTAAACCCTAAATCTAACAAATGAATCTACTCAGACATGGCTAAGTAGTTCATAGCAACAAGGTAATAAAAGGAATTCATAGATCTATTAGAGGGTGAACACTTAGGTCCCAATCACAAATATCTTTGGATCTCTCCTCTATATCTAGAATCCTATAACCTTTGTTAAGAAGAACAAATAAAGAACTGAATAGAACTTTATTGAGAACTTGAAAAATAATGAAAACAGTAAAAGAAATGGGTAGAAGAAGAAGGAGGTAAAAAGGTGGTAAAAAGCTTGTAAAACTCTTGTAAAAAACTACAAACTTATCTCTCTGCCAAAACACTTAGGAACATATAAATATGAGTTCATTAGGTTAAAAAAATTTGTCAGGGGCATTCTTGTAAAATGTGATATCTTGGGATTCAAAATCGGCCAGGTCCAACTTGTCATTATGCCGCCTCAGTATCGATCGATAGTACAGAATGTACATCAATCGATTATGGTCTCGATGTATCGTCCTTCGGCTAATGTGTGTCGATCGATAGCACAGAGTGTGCATCGATCGATGTGTATTTCTGGTGTCGACCTCTGGTCTTGATCACGGGTGAACTCTTCTTTAAGCTCAAAAAGGCACCTAAAACATCACTTTTCTCCAAAATGCTTCTGAACCTGAAAACATACCTAATAGACTCCAAAACATAGATAATAGTAGTAAAAACACTTATATACCATCGGTAAAGACGGGTAAAATCCATGGTATATCAACTCTCCCAGACTTAACCTTTTGCTTGTCCTTAAGCAAACACATAGGCAGTCTTTATGAAAGAGGTTTTTGAAAAGCAGGGACAAAATCAAATTCAAACTTAGAATCATAACCTCTACTTTGTTGCAAACCTTATCTAAGAGTCTGTCAATCACAGAAGTACATTATGCAATATCCTAATTAAACAACCTTGATCATCTAGCCAACAACTTAGCAATCATGTCTGACTAACTCCTCTACTGATTTCATTTTTGTACATAAAAATAAAAGTGCAGGCTTTCCCTTGGGAGTGTCGATCACATGATGCAAGGTTGCTCAAACAAGTATCTTGACCTGCAGGTAAAAATTAGTTCCTATCCTCTCTCTATTATTTCTCTCCTAGTCAAGTCTGCTTTCATTTGCAGACATTGACCAAGATTGGACAGGCTTCCATGAATCAAGCCTTAATGGTTGCAGCCACCTAGTCCTGTTCACTTCTTTTTGACCTATATCCTAGGATTCATTGCGAAGCAAGTCTTGAGGGGGGTAACCACCAAGCCCTGTTCGAACCCTTTACCTATAGAACTCTTATGAATCAAGTCTAGAGGGGGGGGGGGTAACCGCCAAGCCCTGTTCGAATTCCTTCCTAATTAATAACTAACTAGTCCTAGAACATGAATTTAAGCTAATTTTCAAATTTTTTTTTAGAGAACTGAATAAAATTAAATCTATATTCGAAAATAAGAGAGAGAGGGTGATAAAATTATCTACACAAGGCTTTACCTTCCAGACTTGTTTGAAGCATCCGATCACATGTATACCAAGCCCAAGACAAGCAAATAATGTCAGGTTAGGTTGGAAATCAGCTTTGGTTCCTCAAGACAATCAATGAAAGCGTTGTCATAGCTGATAGGTGATCAACTTTAGCATCTAAAGTACATTCTGCATCAACAAATCTAAGAATGGTGCCTAAAAGATTGGTTAGATAAAAAGTGAAAATTTAAATTATCATTATCCCTTTCTTGACTGAATAAAAACCATTTTGAAAACATTTTTAGATGAAATCAAAAGGTAAACATCATCAGTAATCATCCCCCAGACTTAAATCATACACTGTCTCCAGTGTATAATCAGTCCGGTGAAGGCATAGGCAATAATAAAATACACTGATATCGAAAAAGTTAGAGCGATATACCTGACCATGATGCGTATCGATCGATGTTGAGTCGCCTTCGTCGATCGCTACTGTTTGGTTCATGTCGATCGATATCGACTGTGTCATGTCGGTCGATTTCAGTGGTAATCGTCTAATCGTAACTGCAAAGAAAAACAAATACGAAAAAATAAAATCCTAAAGATAAAAATGAAATGAAAAACTACCTAACAGTGGGTTGCCTCCCACTCAGCGCTTTGATTAAAGTCATCTAGTTTTACTTTGGATGGAATGAGCTACTGAGATGAAGTCCAGGTACTTGTTGGGAAACAAGTATCCTCTGTATCTTTCTTCTCACCGAACCATCCGTCAAATTGGCTTCTTGTGGCTTCATATTCTCTGGTTCGTTTCTTCTTTATCTCAATCAACTCATCAGTGATCCTTTGAATCCTTTCTTCATGACCTTCAATGCTGAGCTCGTGCCATCCTAATTTCTTGTAGGCATGTTCTGAAAAATCACTGAGCTCCGCTTGTATTGAATCAAGGCGTTGGATCTTTTTGTCGTGGATGGAGCTGGTATCAACCGATTCCTTTGTTGAAATGTTGGTCGATGGCTGTTGAATTCCATCGATTGATGCGCTGGTTCTTCTGTCGATCGATGCTAAGGGTGCAGGTCTGCTCGCAAGCTGCCTCTGAATGGCTTTGATATTTTTCTGCATCCCTTCTATGCTAGATTCCATGCTTCCAACCTCGTTAATAAGCGGGAAATACGTCTGCTCCAGACGTCTGTCTTGTGAATCATCCACGCTTGTGATTTCTGTGTAGACTTCATCAGCTAACTTATCCAAATCAGCTCTGGTGCAGATTTCTGAAGTCTGTATATCGATCGATGCAACATGTTGTTCATCGGTCAATTTGTGCTTCTGCAGATTCTCGTGAAGCTTCTCAGCAAAGAGCTTCATCTGGCCGTCGATTTCAGTCAGTGGCCTATCGATCGATGTGAGGTTGAGCTCGTCGATCGATGCAATCGATGCAACCTGATAATCGAGTTGAAGTTGGAAGTTCTCAGCCTCCTGCTGCATAGTATCCATGCGTAGTGCGAGTTCCTCTACTTCTTTGTCTACTAAGAAGTGTATATCAGCAATTTTCCTCTCAGTTGCTTTCAGGCGAGTCAATCCTCCAAAAGGATTGCAAGGTGTCGCGGGGTTCATATCTGCATGTGCCTCATTGATAAGGCGGATAGATCGCTTCATTTCTTCTGTGCAGATGCTTAGATCCCCTAGGTTGTGGAAGATAGGTTCACAGGTTATGGTGAGTTTGCTGCTGAGACGAGCTTCTGCTTTCTTCAGTTCTTTGCAGATATCTCCAAGAGACTCATCGACCTCATGTTTTGAGTAAGTGGTCGATGGTGCAGGCTTCATATCGATCGATGTGGATGTTACTCTGTCGATCAATATTGAACTTGTCTGGCCATGGTTCTGTGTGTTGCGAAGATCTTCAAGTTTCAGCTCAAGACGTTGAACCTTCTTGAGTAATCCCTGGTCTGCACTGAACATCCAATTCATCTCACTGCGAAGCTTGTCTGTGGCCTCCTCTAAACTCTTTTCCATGGAGAGCTTTTCCCATTTGCGTTCTCAGGGTAGACCAGTGAACATCTCGTTGATCTCGTCTTTGGTGTAGGTTTCTTGCACCGATTCTCTTCTTGTAAATGAACTAGCGTGCTCTGGTAGACAGATGTAAGAGCGCTCGTCCATTGAAGTTCTTTGAAGCAGTTTCTTGATGTCGTCTTTAGAAACTCTGATGACGTCACCATCTATTCCTCTAGCAAACCTTTTCTCGTCTCTGTAGACCCCATACTCATCTCTCTGCTCCCAAAAGAATTTTCGAACTCCATATCGAAAAGTTCTCTTTCCGAATTCGGGACACCTATCGATCGATGTGATACACACAGTATCGATCAATTTACGTTGGAAATCTGGATCCTTCGTGTTGAGATGATTATCCTCAGCTTCCTTTGGCTCGGTTGTTGTGTCTGCCTCCTGGTTCTGATGATGGTGGTCTGGTCCGTAGCGTTGCTGCTGGAATAGGTTTTGGGATCCGTTGGCTAACTGTAGGACGTGTGCAATGTCCTCTTTGGATATGTAGAGTGTTCGTCCATCCATTGAGCGTGCAAAACCTTGTGAATCCCTGAAAATACCAAACTCATCCGAGATTAGATTACCGAAATTAAGTACATTTGAATTTGTTACCTTGGATGGTTGGACGTATGTATCGGTCGATGGCACAGGTTCTGAATCGGTCGATGGTTGTTCAGGCCTATCGATCGATTGTGCTGGTGCCGTGTCGATCGATGAGACTTCCTCGGGTTGGGTGATGTATGTTGGCGTTGCGGTCTCGACCGCAAAGCTCTCGTACTGGTAGTCGCTTGCCCAGCTCCCGATTGAGTAGTCTCCGTCTCGCTTGTTGTCGACTGTGTTGTTGAATGATGCGAGGCAAGTAGTATCGATCGATGGGGAGAAGGTCCTGTCGATCGATGTCGTGATTCTGAGGTTGTGGTGGAGAAGTCGATCTTCATCTTCTGGAAGGTTGTGACACTCTATAGCTCTCTCATCCTCGTAATCATCAGTATACTCCTCAATGTGAGTATTATTTACAGCATGTGGTGGGATGTAGTAGTCGTTCTCCCACTCGTTTACTTCGAAATCACCTTCTGGAAACTCCTGTTCGATCTGGTTGAATAGTGAATAGATCGATGACCATGTAAGTGTGTCGATCGATGTCAGGTCACTAGAGTTGATCGATGAGACATTGCTACTATCGATCGATTCTGTGGTCTCCGTCTCGTATGCGTCTTGTGAATCGTATTCATCTCCACAGTAGCAAACAACTACAAGGTCTGAGCTGTCTTGGATCTTCTTAGGCACCTTGATGACTCGTACTGGATCATAGTAGACCGTAGGATTGATCAGGGTTAGGCACAGTTTGTTTGTCTGAAGGTTGCAGACTGCTCCAACTGTGGCTAGGAAGGCTCTTCCAAGTAGCAAAGAAGTAGGTAGGGTTACCTTGACGTCCAAGACATGGAAGTCTACTAGTATTAGGGCTTCTCCTATGGTAACCTCAAGGTTTCTCACAATTCCTCCAGAGTTCTGCTGAGAACAATCCACAAAGATGAACGATTCTTCAGTAGGCTCTATCTTCAGACCTTGATGGTCTGCTATCACCTTGGGTAAGATGCTAACTCCAGATCCTGTGTCACATAGAGCACGTGGGAAGTTGATCCCATGGACTGAGCAAGGAACAACGAACTTCCCTGGATCACCCTTCTTCTCAAGTTTGATCCTCTTCTTCATACTTTCTCTGACTTTGTTAAACATCCTCTTGATGTCTTCTTCTGTCTCCTTAGTTTCTCTGAAAAACATCCACAATCTGTGTGAAAAGTAGGCTTCTTCAAAGAGTTTCTCTGTAGGTATCCTTAGAACTCTCTTTTGCCAACTCTTTCTCATTAACTCCTCTTTTAAGGTGTTTAGGAACCTTCTCTTTCCTTTTTCTGAGAACTCTGCTATCTTTTTCCTTTTCTATCTCCATTGGATCAATAATATCCATGGGCTTCTTCATTATGGCGGTTGGTGGGTTTCTGGAAGGCTTAGATTGCTCGCGGAGTGCATTAAGTCGTGCACATCTATCTTGGGAAGCTGCACTCGGCGTGTGATAACTGAATGTCGATCGACAGGTTCTGGAGTGTGTCGATCGAGTTCATTATCCTTCGATCGATCGATGGGACGTCTGTCTTGTCGGTCGATGTTGTAAGGGCTGGGCGGATGTGGGTGCTTTGCTGCGAACTCCTCATGAGTAAGTATCTTCACGGCGTTGCACTCGTGAGTGGATTCTTCAAGATTCATTGGTCGATGTTCGTCTGGGTCCATCGATCGATTGGTGTTGGCGTACATCGATCGATGTGGATGTCCTGACATCGGTCGATTCCAGTGGTTGCCGCCAATACTCATGGAACTTTCAATCTGGAAATCTCCCTCTTGCAGCTTCTCTTGCTTAACCACTCTCCAGAAATCATCTTCTATGATAGCATTGACGTTGTGGCTTGTTGTTTCTTCTCCTGTCCCCTTTCCTAAAGCTTCCTGCTTCTTAACAGCTTCTCCTGTCTGAATCACCTGAGTCTCTAGTTTCTTCACATGAGTACTCAAAGCATCAAGCTTCGTGTTCAAAGTAGTGTAGACAGCGTCAATCTTTCCATTGAAGTTCACCTCTAACTGCTGCTGGCTTTCAAGAACTTTGCTGAGCATGTCTTCTAGCTTTCCTTCTGGGGTTGGTGTGGGTGGCTTCATGTAAGATGAGTTTCCATAACTCCTGTTGTTGTTGGGGTTGCTGCTGTTGAAGTTGCCTCTTTGTCCTGCGAAGTTTCTGTTTCCTTGGTTTCCACATCTCTGAAATCCGGTTCCACTGATCCAGTTGACTTCAGCTTCTATGTAGTCATCTTCTTCATCAGCTTCTGCATCCTCTACTGAGCAGATTTGCTTGTTTAGCAGTTTATGAACATTGTCAAGTGTAGCTTGTACCTCATTTATATGTTCCTTTCCAAGGAACGCTGCAGATCTTGCTCTTACAATGTTCTTCGTGCTGTTTCTGGATGCTAGGTTTTCTATTAGCTTCACAGCATCTTCAGGATTCCTTGTGGTAAAATTTCCTTCACTCGCAGTGTCCAGAGCCATCTCATATTTCAGTGCGATGCCTCTGAAGAAAGTGCAAAGCAGTTGCACCTTGTTAAATCCATGGTGTGGACAATCTCGCTGGCAAGACTTGAATCTGATCCAGGTATCCTTGAATGACTCTCCAGGCTCCTGGTTGAATGTGGCAATTTTCTTCCTTAAGTCTTCAGCGCGCGCATCATCAAAGAAGTTACGCAAAAATGCGTTTTTGATGTCGCTCCAGGATGTAAGAGATCCTGGTGGTAGCTGCTTAAGCCACTTTAAAGCTTCTCCGGTTAAAGAGTGTTTGAAGAGCTTACAGAGAAGGTAGTCCACAGGGACTCCATTGGCTTTGATAGCAGATATGAGATCCTCGAACCTCTCCAGATGGTCCATGGGATGCTCATTGGACAGCCCACAGTAGGGTGTCTGTCCCACATGGGTGTAGTACTGCGGCTTGAGCTCGAAATCGCCTCTCTGAATAGCAGGGGGACGAATGGCTGATCTGTTGGTGTAGAACTGATCTGGACGGTTGTAGTCAGCTAGTGTTCGAGCAGCCTCTTCTACAGGTTGAACAGCTCCTGTAGGTGCAGTTTATGGCTCAGGGATTACTTCATTCTGAGCATTGAGTTTCTGACCTGCTTCTTTACGAAGGTGACCTTCTTGGTCACGCAAGTCTCCATTCTCACCTCGTATGAGAATAATAGGAGCAACCATGACTCGCGGAACAGTATCGATCGATATACAGATAGGTGTATCGATCGATATCGGATGAAAGGTGTCGGTCGAAGGTGAAGTAGTGTCGGTCAACAAGAAGATGCAAGTATCGGTGGACGAAGACGGTGTCTTGGTCGGTACGGGTGCGTCGGTATCGGTCGACAGGCAGTTGATGGTGTCGATCGATGCGGAACGGATTTCCTTGCGGATTGAACGTTCCAAGCTAGCAGGGTCTTCTGAGAACAAAAGTTGAGATTCCTTGTTGCTTCTTGCTGACAGTATCGATCGATGGTTCGATAGGAATATCGACCGATACACCTCTAGCTACGTCGATCGATTACTCTATAGGAGTATCGATCGATACGGCTCTAAGCAAGCTTTATGCGCGAGTTAAAACAATGCTCACCATGATCTTAGATCAGCTTTCGCATATCTCAAGAGGGTCATAGCATGTTTAGGATGTTATCAGGAGTTGCATGTAATGAACAATGCAATCCAAGTTCATATTCTAGGTAGCTAGGCTAGAAAAGCTTTAGTGAACAATCCTAACAATAAATATCACAACTATAGCAATTATTGGCTGGGGCTAATCCCTCATATCCTATTTAAACCCTAAATGTAACAAATGAATCTACTCAGACATGGCTAAGTAGTTCATAGCAACAAGGTAATAATAGGAATTCATAGATCTATTAGAGGGTGAACACTTAGGTCCCAATCACAAATATCTTTGGATCTCTCCTCTAGATCTAGAATCCTATAACCTTTGTTAAGAAGAACAAATAAAGAACTGAATAGAATTTTACAGAGAACTTGCAAAGTAATGAAAACAGTAAAAGTAATGGGTAGAAGAAGAAGGAGGTAAAAAGGTGGTAAAAAGCTTGTAAAACTCTTGTAAAAAACTATAAACTTATCTCTCTGCCAAAACACTTAGGCACATATAAATATGAGTTCATTAGGTTAAAAAAACTCGTCAGGGGCTTTTTTGTAAAATGTGATATCTTGGGCTTCAAGTTCGGCCGGGTCCAACCTGTCTTTTTGCCGCCTCAGTATCGATCGATAGTACAGGGTGTACATCGATCGATTATGGTCTCGATGTATCGTCCTTCGGCTAATGTGTGTCGATCGATAGTACAGAGTGTGCATCGATCGATGTGTAACTCTTGTGTCGACCTCTGGTCTTGATCACGGGTGAACTCTGCTTTAAGCTCCAAAAAGGCACCTGAAACATCACTTTTCTCCAAAATGCTTCTGAACCTGAAAATATACCTAATAGACTCCAAAACATAGATAATAATAGTAAAAACACTTATATACCATGGGTGAAAACGGGTAAAATCCATGGTATATCACCTTCCTAAGTAGAGAGCCAGATTGGATACAGCCAGCAATGGATTCTTCCTGGGCAGATCTGAAGAAGATGCTGAGGAGCTGGTTGACAACATGGTGAAGAGTGACTCAGTTTACAGTGGAGAGCACGACAGAGCTGATAGAATCACCATAGCTGATGACAACCAGACAAAGAAGGAAATCAAATCCTTGCAGGAGAAGATGGATTTCCTTCTTGCTAACCAAGCCAAACAAAAGCCTTCATCCAGAGATTGACAATCCCTAAGAAGCTAGAGGATCCATGATGCTTTACACCTTGTGCTATTGGTCCTTTGATGTTTGAGAGGTGTTTATGTGATTTGGGAGCCAGTGTCAGTCTCATGCCTCTATCTGTTGCCAAGAAGCTTGGATTCAGCCAATACAGGAAGTGTAGACTATCTTTGGTACTTGTTGATCGCTCAATTAAGTTTCCTATTGGTATTCTTGAAGACCTCCCTGTGATGGTGGGAAATTGTGAGATTCCTACTGATTTGTGGTGCTAGAGTTGGACAAAGAAGCTAGAGACCCGTTGATCCTTGGAAGACCATTCTTAGCCACAGCAGGAGCCATTATCAATGTGAAGGAAGGCAAGATTGATCTTCATTTGGGGATGGAGCACAGTCTCCACTTTGACATCAAAGAAGTGATGAAGAAGTCAAATGTGCAAGGCCAAGTGTTTTACATTGAAGAGATGGAAGCTCTGGGTGATGAGCTTCTTGAAGAGTTGGCGCTTGAAGAGTTGGTAATTAGGGACCCCTTGCAACATGCTTTGACAATAGATAAAGAAGTCCAAGTGGTTAAGAACAAGGAGAGTGATGCTTATGTGAGAATGCTGGATTCTCATAAGAAGATTGATGGTGAAGCCCGGTACGAGGAGCTTACACATGAAGTTCACCAAGCTGCTTCAGCCACTCAAGAAGAGGACATCCAACAAGATGATTGGAGTGAGTTCAAGGCACCAATAGTGGAGCTCAAACCTCTTCCCCATGGTGTAAGGTACGCATTCCTAGGCCCTAATGAGACATACCCTGTCATTGTGAGTAGTGAACTTACTGAACTTGAGCTTTCTAAACTTTTAAATACCCTTAAAAATTTTAGAAAAGCAATTGGGTACTCACTAGATGATATTAAGGGGATATCAGCTTCTTTGTGCATGCATAGGATACATCTTGAGGATGAATCAATGGCTTCTATAGAGCATCAAAGAAGGTTAAATCCTAACCTGAAGGATGTTGTAAAGAAGGAGATTCTTAAGCTCTTAGATGCTGGTGTTATCTACCCTATTTCAGATTCTAAATGGGTATCTCCTGTGCATGTAGTCCCAAAGAAAGGTGGTATAACTGTCGTTAAAAATGACAAGGATGAATTGATACCAACTAGAACCATAACTGGCCATAGGATGTGTATTGATTATAGAAAGCTCAACTCTGCATCTAGAAATGATCATTTTCCATTGCCATTCATTGATCAAATGCTTGAGAGACTTGCAAACCATCCTTTCTATTGCTTTCTTGATGGGTATTCAAGGTTCTTCCAAATCCCCATACATCCCAATGATCAAGGGAAGACAACATTCACATGCCCCTATGGCACCTTTTCTTATCAAAGGATGCCATTTGGGTTATGTAATGCTCCAGCAACCTTTCAAAGGTGCATGATGTCTATCTTCTCGGATCTCATTGAGGATATAGTGGAGGTATTCATGGATGATTTCTCTGTTTACGGATCTTCGTTTTCTGCTTGTTTGTCCAACTTGTGCAGGGTCCTACGGAGATGTGAAGACACCAACCTTGTGCTGAATTGGGAGAAGTGTCACTTCATGGTCAAAGAGGGGATTGTGCTTGGGCATAAGATTTCAGAAAAGGGTATTGAAGTGGACAAGGCTAAGATTGAAGTGATGGTTAGTTTGCCTCCACCAAAGACAGTGAAAGACATCAGGAGCTTTCTTGGCCATGCTGGGTTCTATAGAAGATTCATCAAGGACTTATCAAAGATTGCTAGACCAATGACCAAGTTGCTGTGCAAAGAGGCCACTTTCAGCTTTGATGTAGAATGTCTTGAAGCCTTCAAGAAGATAAAGGGTGAACTTATTAGTGCTCCCATCGTCCAGCCACCTGATTGGGATCTCCCCTTTGAGATAATGTGTGATGCTAGTGATTTTGCTGTTGGGGCTGTTTTGGGGCAGAAGAAGGATGGCAAGATTCATGTGATTTATTATGCGAGCCAAACCTTGAATGCTACACAGATGAAGTATGCCACAACTAAGAAAGAGATGCTGGCCATTGTCTTCGCCTCTGAGAAGTTCAAAAGTTACCGGGTGGGTTCCAAAGTCATTGTGTATACCGACCGTGCAGCTTTGAGACATCTTCTAGCAAAGAAGGATGCCAAGCCAAGACTATTGAGGTGGATTCTTTTGCTTCAAGAGTTTGACTTCGAGATCAGACACAAGCCCGACATTGAGAATGGAGTAGCCGATCACTTGTCCAGGCTGAGAATTTAAGGTGGAATCCGTATTGATGAAGGACTTAGACAGGAGCAGGTCATGGCTATCATGTCAATGGTGGCAGTTATTGAGACTTTAAAGAAGATTGAAGAGGTCAAGGCAGCTGAAGAGAAGGGGCCTTGGTATGCTGATTTGGTTAACTACTTAGCCACTGGGAGGGAGCCATTGGATCTTGCGGGGTATGAGAAGAAGAAGTTCTACAGAGATTTGAAGAGATGCTATTGGGATGAGCCATACCTCTTGTGGAAACCGAAATTCACACCGTCAGTTTCTGATAAGTAGGATATTGGGATGAGCCTTGGTATACGATATCTTCTACGAGAAATCCAATCCCTCCAGTTTCCATCGTAAAACATTGAGGATGATTCCAACCGAATCTAAAGATGTTTATTCCGTAGCCTTGATTGTACCAAACTCACGAGGATTGATCCGAACAAGCCAAGATGGGATCGGACCGAGCACAATGGGACCGAGACCAGGACGAGGGCCGTGGACCGGCGCCAGGCCAGGGTGCCGCCGGCGCCAGGCCAGGGTGCCGCCGGCGCCAGGCCGGCCAGCGTGGTGCCGTCGGCGCCAGGCGGCCAGCGTCCAGCGTGCGCCGGCGCCAGGCGCCCGTGGCGGTGCCGCGGCGCCAGCCCCCAGCGTCCAGCGTGCCGGCGCCAGGCCGGCCGCCCAGCGTGCCGCCGGTGCCAGGCCGACCAGCGTGGCGGTGCTGCCGGCGCCAGGCCAGCCAGCGTCCGTGCCGCGGCAGGCCGCCTGCGTGGTGCCGCCGCGCCAGGCGGTGCCGCCGGCGCCAGGCGCCCGCGTCCCGTGCCGCGGCAGGGCGGGATGCCGGCGCCAGGCCGCCTTGCCGTCCGTGGGTTTCCGTCGCCGATCTTTCCCCGCTAGTCGCTCGTCGGAAATCTTCGAAGTTTGAAGGATCTTTGTAAGACCCGATCCCGCCAACTAGGCCGTCGACGCTTTACGCCGCCGGTCCATACACTGACCGAACCTCTAAATTTTTCGCCCTTTATTCAAAACATCGCCCATAGGCGAGGGCTAACTCAGATCTAAGCTCAAGACTACCGTAGTCAATTCTTAGCTTAGATCAAATCAACTGACGCAGCGGAATAACAATTATATCCATTGGTCTACAACCAATCTAGCACTGGTCGGTCAAATCACCCTAGCCTTGGTTAGTATACACAGCTACCACTAGCTCCAAAGGGTCGATCCTGAACCAGACCAATTCATACAACCGAGGTTCCATTCCCTAATCCATTCTATCTAGATCTAAGCAACATTGCTAGATCATACCTTGCCACATCCACGGAGCTTTTAGCTCTTTGTCTCAGCTGACTTAGCTTGCTTATACCTGCATAAACTCTTCCCTTGGGTACTTAGTCATTCAGCCAACCATCCCCACAGACTAAGTACCTTCGGAAGTCTTCACTGCAAAACGACCTCAAGCAAACATGCTCCAAAATTAATTAAAATTCATGACAAATACTGATAATTCCCCACTAAGAGGAATCCACAATCAGATTGATCAGAACCGGCCTAATTTACATAGAATTTGGCCAAATCCCACTAAACCGCCATAACTGACCACCATCAAACCGCCTGATAAATCCAATCAAATCACATGATAAATCATGATAAATCCTCACTAAGAGGAATCCATGGTCGGATCCCATCAATTCCATCCAGATCTATGAGATCCAGACCTAGCTGCCCAACCAAGGCCATGGAGAGTTCCACTGAACCGCCAAGGCCTGGTTTAGTACCACCATGTCTCAGGCGTGTGCTTCCCTGTAACCAAGTCCTTTGATGTACTAACAAGGCCCATCAGATCCTAAGTCAATCAACCAACCACCCCACATGACTCAGAACTGATGAGTCTTCACACTTCCTAACCGCCATGGAACCATGTCCCAATGAACCCGATCAGTCTAGCTCATACAACCGGTGCATCCTTTGATCACTTAGCTCAGACACCTTGATCCATCAACCAAGGATAAGGTCGTCCATCCTGCCCATGATCAGATCACACACGGCCTTCCTTGTATAAACACACCCAGCACAATACTTGTGGTCTACACCACCTAGTATTGGCTATACTCTTCCTCATGGCTCTTAGCCAATCATTCACACCTAGCTTACCAACACCAAGGCTGATAACTAGCATGCCTTAATTTCACTATATCATAGTGACACGTCCTGGATTCATAGAGAATGCAAGACCACAGATCCGTTCACCCATGATCCACCATGAATCGCTAACCGATGTGTGGCTTCTAACCATCATCCCACATGGATGAATTAGATCAACTAAGATCCACCCTTTCCTCACAGTCCTGTATCCCTACAATACATCACAATATCTGGTCTCCAAGGGCGTGCCATACTTGGCCTCATTCGCACCTCAAGAGACATAAACATAAACCAGAAAGTAATCATAAGCATGTTACCTCATCAATGATGATTGTAGATCTTGTGTCATCCTTTATGAGGGACGACCATACTCCTCTTGATCACACTTCCATCAATCCTTATCATATACTTCCAGTAATGATAAGATTCATTCAATGGTCGTGCCCCTTTTATACCATGGAACTCCCATGGAACCAGTTTCTGCACTGCATCCACCTTTGAGGCTGTGTTGGCCTTTGGGAGTGGAGTCCGGCCTTCTCCTTCTCCTCTGACCATTTGCGTGTGTTCCCAGGACACAGAGGAAGCCTTTGATGTGTTCATCCATGATCAAACACCACCCAAAGGTCGTGCATCACTTCCCCTTCAGTGTCCAAGAAACTGCCTTTCTACACACATCTGCCTTCAAGGCTGTCTCAGCCCTTAGAAGTTAGATCCGGCCTCCTATCTTCTCTCCAGGCTATTTGCATGTCTTCTATGGATGTAGAGGAAGCCCAGGGCATGGCAAACAATAATCAAAACTCACCAGAGGGTCTTTCTCAACTCCCTCTTGATTGCCCTCAAACCTCCCCTTTGCTGCCTTCACATCTCTCTCTTTTTCTCTGGAAGTTGTCTGAGTTTTCTGTCTTATTCCCTCAATATTTTCGACAGAGACAAGGAAAATAGAAGTAAAATCGATCCCCAACCGTCCATAACCGCCTGGGAGGCAGTTACCAAGTCCTTAGATCCAAAAGGGCAGTTTCTCCCTTTCTCAACCGCCCGTAACCGCCCTTTGGCAGTTTCTTTCTTTTCTTCCTTTCCACAAAATCGTCCACTGAGCCTTAGCTCACACTCCTGGAAGCTTGCCAACTCCTGGTCCATGCCTAAGACAAACCACCTTGCACCCGGACCATCGGCTCACCCGAAGCCTGACCCGACCACACTGGTCCGACCAGAACACTTCCTCCAACTGAGTTGAGCTGAATACCAACTGCTCCCAGCTGAGTGAGCTAGTCCTCCAGCTCCTGTGAGCTGATCACACTTAGGTGAGCTATCTTCCAGCTGCACCTAGCTGATCGAGCTTGATCCAGACCTCGCCCAGCTCCCGGATCACTCGTCCAGCTCCTTTACACTTGTTTCTTTCACATCCTAGTTAAGTCTCAGCTTCGATGCCCTTAACCTTCCTTATTGGACCATGATACGCTTGTCTCAAGGTCTTACGACCTGACTGGTGCGTCTCCTCGCACCATGGTCCGTCCGACGATCCTATCTAGGATCGGGGACATGACAAGTCTCCCCCACTTAGGATGGATTCGTCCTCGAATCCAGTGGTGCTGACGTCTTGTCTCATGACAAAGGTTCCAACCGAACTCTTTGCATTTGGAACATGGAGCATGCTCGATTGGTTCTCCTAACCAATTTGTTGCATCTCCTCCTTGTTCCTTCTCACTGACCACATTTTGATCATCATAAATACAGTCTCCCCACTTGATAGAGATTTAATCCAAAATCTTATCAAGTGGTCCATCCTTTGGTCCATCAAGCACCCATACAAGGACATGACTTGTGTTACAGGCCCAACTCTCCAGGTTGCGGTTCTAGTAAACACCAAGTCTATTACTCTCTGAATCTAGTCCACGACTAGATCATATTCAGTTCTTAAGAACTTGTTCCATCTTTAGGCTTCTCGCTCTACCACGAGTCCTAACAGATTGTTCAGTTTACGTAAGTCCTTCCTGACACCAAGGTTTATGATTCCAGCCACAAATTACTGGATCATTCCTTAACCAGCCACAGCCTTTCCCAGCTTGGCCATATTGCGATCTTAGTCTCTACAAGACTAAACCGCCTCAACTTAACTTCTGTCCATCACTGGACTTTGTTATATTTCGATCCTGGTCCATTTAGACGTGATCATATTCGGTCCTGGTCCACTTAGAGACTCGACTGCATTCCGACCATAGGTCCATATCCGAGTAGGCGTGTCCTGATCCTCGTCCCTTACCGGACTTGATCATAATACGGTTCTGGTCCACTCCAGGACTCAACCATATCAATCAATACACAGCCTGAAGCTACCATCTTTCTGTTTCACAAAAAGAGCTGGTGCTTCCCAAAGCAATACACTATGGCGTATGAAACCCTTATCAAGGAACTCCTCAAGTTGCTACTTTACTCAGCCATTTCAGCTGGTGCCATACGATACAGACTTTTGGACATTGGGGCCGTTCCAGGTTTTTGTTCGATCATGAACGGGTCAGCCCTGCCAGGGGGCACACCCTGCAGCGCCAAACACATCCTTGAACTCATGAACCAACGGTATCCCATCCGGCCACCACCCCCTACGACCTCATTAGTGTAAATGGTAGCCAATAAGGCCTCACAACCATTTCCAAGCATCCTTTCCACCGGAATTGCTGAAACCACTAAACAACAAGAGGTCGGCTTAATACCTTGGTACCTGATCGGGGGTCCAAACTCATTCTCAAGCTGCACCATTCAACGGTGACAATCAAGAGTTGCCCGATTCTTTCCAAATCAGTCCATGCCTAAGATCATCTCATGATTCTTTAGGAGGACAATAATCAGATCTACAGGCATCGGCCTGTCCAAGATCACAATCAGATCTACAGGCATCGGCCTGTCCAAGATCACAATCAGATCTACAGGCAAAAGCCTGTCGAAGATCACAATCAGATCTGCAGGCATCGTCCTGTCCAAGATCACAATCAGATCTACAAGGATCGGCCTGTCCAAGATCACAATCAGATCTACAGGCATCGGCCTGTCCAAGATCACAATCAGATCTACAGGCATCGGCCTGTCCAAGATCACAGTCAGATCTACAGGCATCGGTCTGTCCAAGATCACAGTCAGATCTACAGGCATCGGCCTGTCCTAGATCATCAATCAGATCTACAGGCATCGGCCTGTCCAAGATCACAATCAGATCTACAGGCATCGGCCTGTCCAAGATCACAGTCAGATCTACGGGCATCGGCCTGTCCAGATCACAGATCAGATCTACAGGCATCGGCCTGTCCAAGATCATCAATCAGATCTACAGGCATCGGCCTGTCCAAGATCATCACTGGAATGTATTTAACCAGATCTAGTGAGTTCATAATCTACCCTCCGGCCACACTCACTTTGTCAGGACCATTCCAGATTCCAAACCGGAACATACCCTTTTCGATCATATCCGACTCACAAAACCATGTGTAGTTCCAGCATCAAAAAGTGTGTGTGTTTCGACACCACCGATCATTAAGTACCTAGATGAGTAGGATCTTAGTTTGATTACACATTTGGAAAATGTCCCATACCATTCTCCAAAGTGTCACACTTCGTGAACGCCCCATACCATTCACAAGAGTGTTTATAATATACTTCAATCCCCATCACACTAAGCAACTTAACATCGTGTTCTCCCATTCAACTCGATCTAAGGAATCCTACCTTGACTTATACCGAGTCCAAGCTGATCCATCTGATCACAAGCTACTCGTACACCAGCCCTGTAGTGTCTCCCTTATTCAATATGAACACCGATATGCTCATTTGTTTTGAACGGCCAGGAAAAACACTAACCCCAAGAGAGTGCTGCACGTTTCTTTCAACCTAAGCCACTCTCTGGTCAATGTTACTTCCTGGTCCAGGTCGTCCATACAAAGATCTTGCATTCGTCCATCATCCAATCCGTTTATTACTTCCAAATAACTAGATAACTAACCTTCCTGTTTCCAGGGTCTTGCCCTTGGAGAGTGCATCTTAGCTAAGCCAGCTCATCTTGGAACTTCCCGCTCACAAGCATGAAACCACAACCTAACATCAACTCTCACTTGGCTCACCACAGCTAAGGTTCCAAGTCATCTCAGTTTTCAGAAATAATTTCGTTTGGAACTCAACATCTTTGAGCACTGTCCTAACAGGATCAAGCATGCTCGATACCAACTTGTAAGACCGATCCCGCCAACTAGGCGCGTCGACGCTTACGTCGCCGGTCCATACACTGACCGAACCTCTAAATTTTTTCGCCCTTTATTCAAAACATCGCCCATAGGCGGGCTAACTCAGATCTAAGCTCAAGACTACCGTAGTCAATTCTTAGCTTAGATCAAATCAACACTGAGCGAATAACAATTATATCCATTGGTCTACAACCAATCTAGCACTGGTCCGGTCAAATCACCCTAGCCTTGGTTAGTATACACAGCTACCACTAGCTCCAAAGGGTCGATCCTGAACCAGACCAATTCATACAAATCGAGGTTCCATTCCCTAATCCATTCTATCTAGATCTAAGCAACATTGCTAGATCATACCTTTACCACATCCACGGAGCTTTTAGCTCTTTGTCTCAGCTGACTTAGCTTGCTTATACCTGCATAAACTCTTCCCTTGGGTACTTAGTCATTCAGCCAACCATCCCCACAGACTAAGTACCTTCGGGAAGTCTTCAGCTGCAAAAACGACCTCAAGCAAACATGCTCCAAAAGTTAATTAAAATTCATGACAAATACTGATAATTCCCCACTAAGAGGAATCCACAATCAGATTGATCAGAACCGGCCTAATTTACATAGAATTTGGCCAAATCCCACTAAACCGCCATAACTGACCACCATCAAACCGCCTGATAAATCCAATCAAATCACATGATAAATCATGATAAATCCTCACTAAGAGGAATCCATGGTCGGATCCCATCAATTCCATCCAGAACTATGAGATCCAGACCTAGCTGCCCAACCAAGGCCATGGAGAGTTCCACTGAACCGCCAAGGCCTGGTTTAGTACCACCATGTCTCAGGCGTGTGCTTCCCTGTAACCAAGTCCTTTGATGTACTAACAAGGCCCATCAGATCCTAAGTCAATCAACCAACCACCCCACATGACTCAGAACTGATGAGTCTTCACACTTCCTAACCGCCATGGAACCATGTCCCAATGAACCCGATCAGTCTAGCTCATACAACCGGTGCATCCTTTGATCACTTAGCTCAGACACCTTGATCCATCAACCAAGGATAAGGTCGTCCATCCTTGCCCATGATCAGATCACACACGGCCTTCCTTGTATAAACACACCCAGCACAATACTTGTGGTCTACACCACCTAGTATTGGCTATACTCTTCCTCATGGCTCTTAGCCAATCATTCACACCTAGCTTACCAACACCAAGGCTGATAACTAGCATGCCTTAATTTCACTATATCATAGTGACACGTCCTGGATTCATAGAGAATGCAAGACCACAGATCCGTTCACCCATGATCCACCATGAATCACTAACCGATGTGTGGCTTCTAACCATCATCCCACATGGATGAATTAGATCAACTAAGATCCACCCTTTCCTCACAGTCCTGTATCCCTACAATACATCACAATATCTGGTCTCCAAGGGCGTGCCATACTTGGCCTCATTCGCACCTCAAGAGACATAAACATAAACCAGAAAGTAATCATAAGCATGTTACCTCATCAATGATGATTGTAGATCTTGTGTCATCCTTTATGAGGGACGACCATACTCCTCTTGATCACACTTCCATCAATCCTTATCATATACTTCCAGTAATGATAAGATTCATTCAATGGTCGTGCCCCTTTTATACCATGGAACTCCCATGGAACCAGTTTCTGCACTGCATCCACCTTTGAGGCTGTGTTGGCCTTTGGGAGTGGAGTCCGGCCTTCTCCCTTCTCCTCTGACCATTTGCGTGTGTTCCCAGGACACAGAGGAAGCCTTTGATGTGTTCATCCATGATCAAACACCACCCAAAGTCGTGCATCACTTCCCCTTCAGTGTCCAAGAAACTGCCTTTCTACACACATCTGCCTTCAAGGCTGTCTCAGCCCTTAGAAGTTAGATCCGGCCTCCTATCTTCTCTCCAGGCTATTTGCATGTCTTCTATGGATGTAGAGGAAGCCCAGGGCATGGCAAACAATAATCAAAACTCACCAGAGGGTCTTTCTCAACTCCCTCTTGATTGCCCTCAAACCTCCCCTTTGCTGCCTTCACTCTCTCTCTTTTCTCTGGAAGTTGTCTGAGTTTTCTGTCTTATTCCCTCAATATTTTCGACAGAGACAAGGAAAATAGAAGGAAAATCGATCCCCAACCGTCCATAACCGCCTGGGAGGCAGTTACCAAGTCCTTAGATCCAAAGGGCAGTTTCTCCCTTTCTCAACCGCCCGTAACGCCCTTTGGCAGTTTCTTTCTTTTCTTCCTTTCCACAAAATCGTCCACTGAGCCTTAGCTCACACTCCTGGAAGCTTGCCAACTCCCTGGTCCATGCCTAAGACAAACCACCTTGCACCCGGACCATCGGCTCACCCGTAACCGCCTGACCCGACCACACTGGTCGGACCAGAACACTTCCTCCAACTGAGTTGAGCTGAATACCAACTGCTCCCAGCTGAGTGAGCTAGTCCTCCAGCTCCTGTGAGCTGATCACACTTAGGTGAGCTATCTTCCAGCTGCACCTAGCTGATCGAGCTTGATCCAGACCTCGTCCAGCTCCCGGATCACTCGTCCAGCTCCTTTACACTTGTTTCTTTCACATCCTAGTTAAGTCTCAGCTTCGATGCCCTTAACCTTCCTTATTGGACCATGATACGCTTGTCTCAAGGTCTTACGACCTGACTGGTGCGTCTCCTCGCACCATGGTCCGTCCGGACGATCCTATCTAGGATCGGGGACATGACATCTTTGGCCGTAGATTTCGAGATAACCGTTTTTGACCCCAACAGTTGCCCCTCGTAAGATCGGAGACGATTTTGGAGTGATTTGAATTTTTGAAAATCGAAATTTTCGCTAAGGATTTTCCGCGAAACCTGTGTCATCACCCCCTTTTTCTTATTAGTAGCCAGCCTTCCCTTCTCATTCTTCACATCTTTTCAAATTCTCTCTTCTTCTCTCTCTAGAAAGAAAATGTCTTCATCCCAAGTTGAAAAGAGTGATTCTGATGTTGAGATGGGCGAGGCCGGCCAAGCTCCGTCGGTTCGGCCAGTCAAGCTCGGCCATTCAGGCCGCTCAGGAGGCTACTCCGTCCCTGATTGATGGGTTTGATTCTTTCAAGGCTAAGCTATCCCGGTAGTGCTGCGAAGGCTCAAAGCGGGCGAGGACTGAGACGCCCGATGTTCCTTCAGCGGCTCCAACTCCTTTGCCTGCTCGCCGGTTCCCAGCCCGAAGTCCCATCCGATGCCCTCCCGTTTACAGAAGGGGTTATTGTTCCTGAACAAACTCTTGATGTTCAGATCCATCCATCGGGTTCTTCGACTGCGATAGTGATCTCGGAAGAGGACCCGATAGAATCTGCACCTCTTCCCCCGGCGAAGAGGGAACTCGTCTTGGGACTGCCAGCGGCTGGTGCCGCGCCGTTGCCCAAGGGAAGGGCAAGGGCTGGCGCAGCATCGGAGCGAAAAGAAGCGGGTGCGGCGAGGAAGCGAACTCTGAGCCGTTGGCGTCATCGCTCCAAGGTTCGATTTTAATTTGTCCGCAATTTTGCACCGTTTTCTTTTTTACGATGATACTTACTCCTTCCTTTTTGCGGGCAGTTTGTGTCGCTGATTGACGGAATGCTTGGCGAGTGCAGGTCGGAAGTCATTCGTCTATCGAAGGAACTGGAGTCGTCGCAGGAAGCGCTGAAGCGTACTAAGGCTGCATTGCAGACTGTCGAGGACACCCATGCTGCCCAGACGCCTCAGCTTGAGGTTCAGATCAGCGATCTTGAGCGACCTTGGGAAGACAGCGAGTTCGTTACTCAAGGTGAAGAAAGAGAAGAGGAGTAAATCCTCGGAAGTCTGCCGTCTTCAGGAGAAGGTTCAGGCTCACGAGGAGATGAACGTCCGTAGATCCTCGGAGGTTGCCAATGCCAGCGACGACTTCTTTGGTCGTCGGCGAGGATGGCCATCCTGTTTGAGTCCTTGATAGCCATCCGCAAGAGGGACTTGGCTTTAGCGGGATCGAGGGGAGTTTGAATGAGCTCGAGTTGCTTCGAGGTAACGAGGCCCCGTCTTTGGACTTGGAGGAGGCTAGATTATCGTCCTGTAAAGGAGAGTGGGCGGCCACCGAGGGAGATTTCGATTCGATCCTTGCCAGCCTGGAAGCCGAATGCACCCTAGCTCCGACCTCGAAAACTCAGAAGATCAGGAGCGCGGGAGAAGATTGCGAGGCTGGCGGACGACGGGTAGTGGCGATCGACGAGGGAGGCGACGGCGAGGCTGTCCCTGTCGAGTGAGGATGAAGATGACGCTCCTGGGAGCGTCTAGGTTTATCAATCCCTTCTGGGATTTCGTTTTTTATGTGTTTCGGCCGTTAAGAGGCCATGATGTATTTACCGGGACTGGCCGTTGGTGGCTTCGAATCCCTGCCCCTTTTTTGGGGTTTTGTTTGAATTTCGCAGTCTCAATCTATGAAACGTTTTCGATTATTTATGAACTTCAGTTTTTGAAGTATGAGAAAGAGGGTGTGAGTTGTCGTCTCATTCCTAGTTCCCCGATGATCACCGTACCTATTGTCTGCATAAAGCGAGATTTTCCGCGGTTTACCGATTTACGCGAAAAACTCGTGAAACGAATAGGCTTAAGTGAAGAGACAAATTTTTGGATCTCGTATACCATACTATGTCTGTGAGATGTCAAGATCCAGCGTGGCTGGGTTTAGGGCAAGACCTAGGTTTACTCGGACTGAGGCTTTGCGATGACAAATCGGCTTCGTTTTGCTTTGCGATTTTAACCTGACTCGCACCGCTTAAAATCCAATTGTTGTCGGCTTATATGATTTGTTTGGCGAGTCGAGCTACTTCCTTTGAAGAGCTAGACCAAAATTTTGATTTCTTGTATAGCGCTATGTTTATCCTTGTCGGATGTAAGAGAGCCTACCCTTGAAGGGCGGCTACTTGTCTGTTTAGGACGTTAGAGTTCGCTTTGTTTTGATCAGCAACAACGAAATGATACCGTTTTGAGGTGCGTTTGTATGTTCAGAGACTAAAATTTCGTCGCAATGTTTTATGGAAAAAATATCCTTCAAGCGTTAGCGCGTCGCAATCTGAAGGTTGATTTTTCCTTATGCCACATCTTGTGTTGAAACGCTTGGCTTTGGGGATGTCTTTGCGAATGTTCGCAGCCAGAAAACTGTTGTTTCCGTTTTGGGCGGGACCAAGGGGTCGCGTAAGTTTGACCTGTGGAGAGACGCCTACATTCACAGTGCCGTGAAGTGTTGGCCATCCGGGATTTGTTTTGGATGTGATAATCGCTTAGTGGATACTAGATCCGTTGTTGTGGCCGCTTCGCTGATTTTGAAAAGTCGTGAAAAGTTTCAAAATTTTAGAGTCTTCGAAATTTGTGGGAGTATACAGTATCGTACCCTCCCCCTTTTAAATTGGGGATAGCTGAATCCGCCGATTGGCGAGTTGCCTACGCACCCTTGTCTAGGGATCAAGCCATCTCGTAGTTCTTTGTACCACGCTTTATTGTTTAGGGGTAGTATTTTTGAGGTGCATCGCATTCCAAGTTCTCGGATTTTGACGCCTTGCATGTTTGCGATTTGGTATGAGCCTGGTCGGACTACTTTTATGACTTTGTACGGTCCTTCCCAGTTTGCTCCCGTTTTCCTGCGTTTGTCGGCAGTGTTTTGGAAGACTTTCGTAAGACTAAATCGCCTTCTTTGAACCTGCGATGGCGACGCTTGAGTTGTAGTACCTTGCGGCAGCGTGCTGGTAATTCTGGATTCGAATGAGTGCCTGGTTGCGGCTCATTGATGAGATCGAGATTGTCCAGCATCATAGCCGCTTAAATCCTCTCTTCGGGAGGAATCTTCTCCGTACTCGGGAATTCTACTCCGTGGGGATCATACATTCCGTTCCGTAACGAGGGCGAATGGAGTTTCACCTGTAGCCCGCCTTGGGGTTGTACGATGCGACCAAAAACTCCTTCGAGCTCCTCTGCCCATCGCCTTCTTGGCGTCTGGCGTTTCTTGAGCCAAGGACGGTTTTGTTGATGGTTTCTGCCTGTCCGCTGCATTGCGGATATCTGGGAGTTGACTTTGTAAGTCGATTTTCCATTTTTCGCAGAATGCTTCAATCGAGTAGAGATAAATTGAGATCCATTATCTGTTACGATTTCGCACGAGACCCCATGTCTAGTTATGATATGTTTCCGACGAAGTTCTCGACTTGTGTGTCTTTGATACTTGCGTAGGATTCTGCTTCTACCCATTTGGAAAAGAAACCGTAAGGACTAGGAGGAAGCTTTTCTTTGATGGGTGCATAGGTCCGACGATGTCCATGGACCATCGCATGAAAGGATAGGGGACGAGATTGAGGAGAGGATCTCCGCTGGTCGATGGATTGTTGGAGCATGCCTTTGGCATTTCGCGACTTCCGGCTAATTTCGCAGTCTTTACCATGGTTGGCCAATAATAACCGTGGTGTTTGATTTTGACCGCGAGATCTTCCGCCAGAATGATTTCCGCACGATCCAGAATGGACCTCCTTCATGATTCTTCTCGCTCTTTCCCTTCCGCATGCCATGAGAGGACCAGAGAAACACCACTTATAAATTTCTCCTCTATCGTGGACGCACCGTGCGCAGGGTTTTCACTTTAGCAGCCCATTTTCGGAGGGCCATTCACGATATAGGATCGGATTGGTTCTAACCAAGGGATGTCACAGCCATACTCGGTCGGGTTCACATCCGCTTCGGTTGATCCTCGACTTCTTCCGCATCTTCGATCTCGCCTCGATTAGATTGACGACCACTGGTGGTCCGATGCTCGGATGCTCGACGAATTCGACCGGGATTACTCTTTGGAGCCCTGGATCTGAGCTTGAGGCGAGGGCAGCCAAGGCGTCGGCCTGGACGTTTTCCGAGCGAGGAATTCTGGTCAGGGCAAACTGGTCGAAATTCGAGCCAGTTCTTGGACGAAGTTTTAGATATCGCCCATCCTTTCGTCTCTTGCCTCATATTCTCCGCTGAATTGATTGGCGACTAACGAGAATCGCAGTAAGCGTGAATATTACGGATTTTTAACCCATGGGCCAGCCGCAAGCCTGCGACGAGTGCTTCGTATTCTACCTCATAATTTGAAGCATGAAAAGCCAATCGGAAAGACTGTTCTAGGATTTCCCGTTAGAGAGGTGAGTCGATTCGATTCGGATCCTTGTTTGGATGAAGATCCGTCGACGTGGAGGACCCAAGTTGAGTTTGGTTCCTCGTTAGTCATGCTTCTAGTGGGTAACTCTACCAAGAAATCCGCAAGTACTTGGGACTTTGCACACGTCCTTGGGCGATATTCGACGTCGTATTCACTCAGTTCGATTGCCCATTTTGCGAGCCTACCGGATTGACTCGGACTATGCAGGATTATCCGCAGCAGGAACGTGGTGAGAACCACTATAGTATGAGACTGAATATGGTCTTAGTTTTCTTGCCGAGGTTATGGCGAATGCTAATTTTCCATTAGCGGTATCGAAGTTTCGCATCCAGTAACGCCTTGCTTACGTAAAGATTGGCTTTTGTTCGCGCGTTCTTCCCGTATCAAGACGCCTCCTGCCGTTGCGAAACTGCGATATAGAGGAAAAGAGGTTCACCTTCCACCGGTTTTGCGAGGACTGGTGGAGTGGCCAGGTATTGTTTGAACTGTTGGAAAGCTTTTTCACATTGCTCGGACCATTCAAACTTCTTGTTTCCCTTCAATGTTTCGTAAAACGATAGGCACTTATCCGTGGAGCGCGAGATGAAACGGTTCAAAGCCGCGACTCTTCCGGTTAGCCTCTGGACTTCCCGCTTGGTTCTCGGGGAGGCCATCTCTATCAGTGCGTCGATTTGTTTAGGGTTGGCCTCGATTCCGCGATACATTACGAGGTATCCAAGGAATTCTCCTGATGCCACCGCGAATCTACATTTCGCCGGGTTGAGTTTCATGTTATTCTGGTTGAGTCGCGCAAAACATTCCTCGAGGTGGGCTACATGATCGTGTTCGTCAAGAGATTTTACGAGCATATCGTCGATGTAGACTTCCATAGTTTTTCCCAGTTGCTCAGCAAACATTCTGTTGACGAGTCGCTGATACGTTGCACCCACGTTTTTAAGACCAAAGGGCATTACCTTATAGCAATACGCTCATCGGTGATGAACGCAGTTTTTTCGCGGTCGTCGGGATACATCATGATCTGATTGTAACCGGAAAAAGCGTCCATGAATGACAGAAGCTTGTTTCCCGCGGTTGCTTTGACCAGTCGGTCGATGTGCGGAAGCGGGAAGCAGTCTTTTGGACAGGCTTTATTCAGATCCGTGAAGTCGACACAGACTCGCCATTTGCCGTTCTTCTTTTTTACCACGACAGGGTTGGCGAGCCAATCTGGATACCTAACTTCTGTTATCGACCCTATTTTGAGGAGTCTTTCGACTTCCTCGTTGACTGCGGTGGCACGCTCAGGTCCCAGCTTTCGTCTCTTTTGTTTTACGGATTTGTGAGTTGGGTCGATGTTAAGTTCGTGACATGTTACGCTAATGTCGATTCCCGGCATATCCTCCGCAGCCCGCGAACGCATGAGGTTCTTTTTGAGGCATGCGATGAGCTCGCTTTTATTGGTTCGCGGAGGTTAGCTCCGATCTCGACACACCGCTCCGGAAAGAATCGCCGAGACAAATTGAGACCACCGGTTCGCAGGTCGGTTCACGCTTCCCTTCCAGGGCCTCAGCTCTTTGGGACTGCCAGAAGGTTTCTGGCGAGTCGTGAATCGCCTGCTTTTCGAGAGGTCTCGATTTCGAGTTTTTCCGCTTTAGTTCGGCGAGGTAGATCTGCGCTGCTCGCGACTACCATGTATTGTTTCGACCCGAAGCGCGGGAACTTGAGGCATAGGTGGAATGTTGATTGGATCGCTCTCATGGAGTTTAGCCAGGAGTTCCAACTATCGCATTGTAGGATGTTGGACCATCGATCACCGGAATTCCGTGTTTTGGCGATGCTTCCGGCTTTGACTAGGAGGTTAGTCGAGCCGAGGGTCATAACTTCTCGAGAGTCGAATACTGGGCTGGGGTCATCTGTAAGGATGCTTAGATCGACGCATCCTCTCGAGGGTGCTTTTGTAGATAATATTAGCTGAGCATCCGGTGTCGACTAATACCCTTGCTACGCCAATATCCTGGATCGTGAGTTCTATTACGAGGAGATCGTTGTGAGGTTTGGCCGACGGGCCGCTGCTCGATCCTCGAAGATCACGATGTCGCGGGCTGACGAAGAAGTCATACTGAACTTCGATCGATCGGTGGTTTTCGAGTTAGAGAATCCGTCCCTCCTTCTAGCCAAACTGGGAACCAAATTCACACCGTCAATTTCTGATAAGTAAGATTGCGGAGGAAAGCCAAGTAAACCCGACTTTCCTTGAAGGTCCGGATTCTCTCGTTGCCACACTAAATCGATAAAGTAAACAGAAGACAAAAATGGGAATTGAAATATTTGCCCGGCGTTTTATTAGATAAGAGAAACGAGTACAAGGATTTTCCGAAAGACAAAGAGATTTGCGATTTAAAGAAAAATAGATAGAGTTGCAGGCAGCCAAACGCCATAAGCCTTGCTCGCTAGTATAACCACCTAAACCCTAGTTCTTCTAAGCTAGCAGGATGCTCTAAGTCTAATTCTCGGATTTTCGGATGCTCTTCTCCTCTGCTCTTGCTCTCCTTATATACCCACTCCTAGTCGGTTTGCCTTAGGATGATGGGCCTCGCTTTGGGCCCAAGCTTATCTTTTCAGGAAATGTTCCATTTTCGCCGGTCTTCGTAATCATCCTCGAAGTTTTCCGCTATCTTTCGGCGACTTGATGTTTATCCGATGTTTCGGGAAATCAGATAAACCGTCATAGCCTGATTGGGCCTGAATTCTGAAAAATCGTAAGTAAGTCTGTGGACTTGTCTTAAGTCGTTAAACATTTTATCGATTTCTGGAAAGATGATCTTTCTCGGAGAATAAACCAGATAGCTTAAAGGATCGATGTTCAAGTTAATCGATCTTTGTTTTATACGATATCTTCTACGAAATCCAATCCTCCAGCTTCCATCATAAAACATTGAGGATGATTCCAACCGAATCTAAAGATGTTTATTCCGTAGCCTTGATTGTACTAAACTCACGAGGATTGATCCGAACAAGCCAAGATGGGATCGGACCGAGCACAATGGGACCGAGACCAGGGCGAGGCCGTGGACCGCGCCAGGCCAGGGTGCCGCCGGCAGGCCGGTCCACGGACGGTGCCGCTGGCAGGGCGGGTGCTGCCGCCAGGCGGCCAGCGTCCAGCGTGCCGCCGGCGCCAGGCCGCCGCGTGACGGTGCCGGCGCCAGGCCGTCTTGCCGTCCGTGGGTTTTCTGTTGCTCGATCTTTCCCCCGCTAGTCGTTCGTGCGGGAAATCTTCGAGTTTGGAAGGATCTTTGGCCGTAGATTTCGAGATAACCGTTTTTGACCCTAACACCTCTACACTCTTTGCAAGGATCAGATCTATAGAAGAGTGGTGGCTGATGAAGAAATTGAAGGGATCCTTACACATTTCCATGGATCTTCCTATGGAGGCCATTTTGCTACCTTCAAAACTGTCTCAAAGGTGTTACAAGCTCGATTTTGGTGGCCACACATGTTCAAGGACACACACGACTTTGTTTCAAGTGTGATTCTTGCCAAAGGAGAGGAAACATCACCAAGAGAAATGAGATGCCTCAAAATCTAATTCTTGAGGTAGAAGTGTTTGATGTATGGGGGATAGACTTCATGGGACCTTTTCCTTTTTCTTATGGTAACAAGTACATCTTGGTGGCTGTTAACTATGTCTCCAAATGGGTTGAAACAGTGGCTAGTCCTACAAATGACTCAAGAGTGGTGATAAAAATGTTTAAGAGCATAATTTTTCCAAGATTTGGAGTTGCAAGAGTGGTCATAAGTGATGGAGGCTCACACTTCATTAACAAGGTGTTTGAAGGGCTTCTAAAGAAGAAGGGAGTGAAGCATAAGGTGGCAACACCCTACCACCCAAAATCCAGTGGCCAAGTTGAAATCTCCAACAGGGAAATCAAGGGCATTCTAGAGAAGATAGTTGGGACTAAGAGGAAGGATTGGTCAGATAAGCTTGATGATGCGCTTTGGGCCTACAGGACAGATTACAAGACTCCCTTGGGTACCACACCTTTTAACCTTGTGTATGGGAAGGCATGCCACTTACCAGTAGAACTTGAGTAAAAGGCATTGTGGACTGTTAAGTTACTGAACTTTGACATCAAGAGTGCCAAGGAAAAGAGACTTCTTCAACTCAATGAACTGGATGAGATAAAGATGGATGCCTTTGAGAACTCAAGGATCAACAAGGAAAAGACCAAGGCCTTTCATGACAAGCACATCCTCAAGAGAGAGTTCAAGGCTGGAGATCAAGTCCTTCTTTATAACTCTAGACTGAAGTTATTTCCAGGGAAGCTCATGTCAAAATGGTCTGGTCCATTTGTGATCAAGGAAATGAAGCCTTATGGAGCTATTGTGCTTTGGAACAAGGAAGGAGGAGATTTTACAGTGAATGGACAGAGGGTCAAGCAGTTCATGGCCACCACACCAAAGGAGATTGGGTCGTCTATACCGCACGGGAACGGATGGACGGACGGATCGGCCAGTGCACGGTCTGGGATGCACGGTAAGTAGCACCCGCGCGGGAACTAGACGCTTGCTCGAAGACCGGACGCGCGGTCAGTTATGTGCGGGATGTGTGAGCCGCGCGGGACGCCAGTACGCAGAAGCCAAGCCGGATGCGCAGGACGTATGCGCGGGACATACCATCCGCGCGGGAACCAACCGTACGGACGCCCGAGAGAAAAGACGTAGGTCACACACTCGCCCGCGTCCCGACCTGCGTCCCGACCCGACCGACCCAAGGTAAGTGTTTTCTTCTTTATTTCTCGACCCAGACCCAACCGCCCACATTCTGACCCGACCCAGACCCTCCTAATAGCTAGAAATTGTGTCTCTCTCCTCACTTCACCATCTTCCCAAATCTCAAAACCTCTATAGCCTCCATTCATCTAAAACCTCATATCTCACTCAAATCTCCACCAAATCACTCCATTCCTTTTCCCACATCCAAGTCTTCATCCTCTTAGTCTAATTCCTTGAATCTTTTCATCTTTATCCTTTATCCAAAACAAGGTATGGTTTCCTTAAGTTCAAATTCGTAATGCTCATGAACCCTAAAATTTTTAACTTGAAATTTGGCCATTTTCTTGCTAGATTCTTGTGAAATAGACTAGGGAATGCTCATATATCATGCTGGATAGTTGATTTCATGGTGGAATTGAGTTTAATTTGAACTTTGAGAAATTACGGTTCATGAGATTTGGGACTTTTTCAAATTTAGCTTAATTAGGGTTGATAGTGGGCTAGATTGGTGAGATAAGTTGTGTTAGAGGTTGATTTGGTTCCAATTTCAAGCTGGGCTCTAGTTAATCTTGATTATTGCTAATTTGAAGTTCTTGTGTTCATAAAAAAAAGTGTATATATTTTATGAGCATGAGAGCTTCATTCTTAGCTATTGCTTGTCTTTCTTGCCTTCATAATTGCATTGTGCTAGCTCCTATTGAGATTGATGATCTTATTAGAGGTAGTTTGTGGTTGATCATGTTGCTCTCTTTCTTGTGCTCACTCTTTTTCCAAGGATTGAATTTTCAGGTACAATGGGGAGAAAGAGTGAAGCTCAAATGGAAGAAAAGAAAGAACAGGCTGCAAAGAGAGTGACTGCTCAGTTTGGGAAAGAACTAGGCTCCATGCCTGAATCAGAGGAGGAGCATAGGCAGCAAGCTTTGGCAATGCTAAGAAAGAAAGCACAGGCCAAGAGAGATGGCAAGAGAGTTGCTGTTAATGAGAGTGTGGCTGCCATTGCTCACAAGCAAGCCCCTCCCAAGAGAGCAAGAGCACCTAGGAGCACCAGGTTGGGAGCTTTAGTTTTGGAGAAAGGCAACAAAGGAGGTGCTAATGAACCAGCTCCCACATCAAAAGCCAAGGCACCAAGAAAGATTGTGGCACCTCCTCCCTTGGGCAAGAGGATGCCAATGCTGAAGAGGAACATTCTCATGAGGACAGTGAAGCTGAGCATGATCCTAACTCAACAAAGTCCTTCAATGATAACAGAGACAGGCAGAAGACACCCACTGAAGAGGAGCTGTTAGAGCAAATGAGAAAAGGTGTCTCTTGGCCTTCAACCAGATTTGTTGATAGGATGGCCCTCAAGGAGTTATCGATTGAAGATGACATCCAGGAGATGCTAGGCTACATGAGTATGAGCAGTTTCTACACCATGGCTTATCCCACTTACAAAGAAGTCTCTTGCCAATTCTTGTCATCTCTGGAAGCCACCTTTCACACTTCCAAGAATGTGGAGCAAGGATGGGGGAAGATATATTTCAAGATTGATGGGCGAGCCTACTCCATGACATTCAAGGAGATTGAGGAAGTACTTGGTTTTCAAGACCAAAAAGAGCCATCCTTTCCAAAGCTTGCCAACGTCAAGAGAGAGATGAACATCACACACCTTACTTGGAAGCTGTTATCAGGCAAGACTAGGAGTGCCAACCGCGACAAGAATGCCTCCATTCGACACCCTTCAGTGTGCTATCTCCATAGATTTCTTGTGCATACCTTGTTCCCCAGGAAAAAAGTAGGAACAGTCTTTGGAGATGAAGTGAAATTTATGCACCAAGCTGTCCAGCAATATGCTTTACAACCTCGTCTCCCTTTGGTTCCCAGTGATTTCTACAAGGATTTTGGCATAGTGGGATTCATTGTGTAGCGCCTCATGTACTACAAGGCTTGGAGCTGGAAAAACAGAGACCCTTAAACTCAGATTTGGATTGGTGGCTTGATAACACCATTGCTTGCTCACATGGAGATAAGTCTGGGAAATGATGCAGCTGGCCCCACTTTCTTAGATCTACAATACTTGAAGTCAGCTCACTATCTCTCTGGAAGGTTTAATGGGAAGTGTGTTTACTCCTATTTGAGAGCTACCCATAAAGTTGAGTTGATCCTTCCCAACTATCCCCTCACTACCTTGAGCACTCCAGGAGCCATAAGATTTGACATCAGTGAGAAACACTTACTTAGACCTCATGGCGCCCTAGGCCCTATGGCTCTTCCCAAGGGGGAAAAGGCAGCATGCAAGGTGGCGGAATATGATCAGGGATACACTAGCAGAGCCACTGCACATCTCTTTGGTCCTCCTCGTTACAAATTCGACCAGTGCACCAGTGCTTTGCCTCTTGGTCCCATTCGCCAGGCTCATGACCAGATTAGCACTCTTCAGCGGTGGAACAGAGCTCAGGATAGGACTATCTTCAAACTCACCAACAAGTGCAAAGAGCTGAGAAGAACTGTGAAGAGACAAGCTGAAGCTTCAGCTCAGTTTATGAGAAAAGTGGCTGATGTTCTGACTAGGGGAGCTGTAGCTGGTTGTAAGGCTGAGGATTTTGATCTTGATGCTTTCCTTGCACCTCCTCCTCAGCCACTTCATGATCCTTCTGCGCCACAGACCAAGAAGCAAGCTCTCCGCCGCTTGAAAAACCCATACATCCTCCCATCCGAGTCCGGGAACAAGTCTCCTTCTCTAGACACCACTGATGAGGAAGATGATTCTGAGGGTGAGGCATCAGCCTCATCACACGCTCCATAGAGGTACTCCAAAACCTTACCATTGTATATACCATTTATCTTTGAATTTAGATTTTTCCTCTTTTGGGTCCTTCTCTACATTTAACAAACACAGAGACTGTGTGAATTAAGTGTGGGGGAGGTGCCAAGTTGCTGATCATCTTGTGTTTTATGTCATAAGCATGCATTTGTAGATAGTTATTGCATAAAAAAGCCATAAAAATTTGAAAAATTTGAAAAGCACAAAAACAATCATGTAGTTGCATTACGACTGAGTCTAGATCATTCACTTGCATAAAAAAAAAGAAAAAAAATCATCATATAGGTTGCATCATGCATAAGGGGACAGGGATGATAGTTACCTTGTAAAGATGCTCATGCTAAGTTCTTAAAGTGATAACCTTTATAATGATGGTAAGTAGCTTGAGCAACCTTAGGATAGCTTGTAAACTTCGAGCCTTGAAAACTCTTCCTAACGCTCATTTGATTGATTGATGCTCTCTCTTTGAAGTTTACTCCTATCTTATTTAGACTCTAGGTCTCTTGCCCATGTTCCCTTGTGTACTGAGTCATGGATAGAACACTTGAGTTATCTCTCCCATTCTTTGCCAATCTTTTTGGCAAACTCAAGTGGTACTCCACTCCCATAAACCCTTCCTTCCTTTCAAGCCTAGTGAGGCCTTTTTCTGAAAGTCTTACATGCGCATAATTTTGAGAGTATTGGAAACGATAATGCTTAGTCTCCATTCTTGCTATATTAGACATTCTATTGTCTAGCTCATAGGATTTGGGGGTGAGTGTTGAAAAGTTTTATTTGGGAATGTGAAAAGGTTATGAAAGAAAAGAATGAACTCTTAGAGCTCAATGTCTTAGTCTTTTTGGGATAAGAAAATAACTCTCTAGCTCTAGTTTAAAGTGAAAGTCTTGGCCTCCAAAGAAAAAAAAAAAGAAAAAAAAAGAGAAAAAAGAAAGAAGAAAGAAAGTTAAAAGAGAGCTAGAGAGGGTTTTTAAAAGTATGAAAATCCCTTGTTAGACATCAAGAGAAAGAGTTCCATATGAGAAAAAGTGCCTTGAGTTCTTGGGAAGCATTTGGGTGAGTGATGTGAGTTGGGTTTGGCATTGTAGATAGGAATATTCCATGTTTATGTTTGGGAAAAGGATAGAACAATGGAGATTGAGCATTGTATGCATGAGTTGATACCTTTCTTAGATAAATTATGTGCAATGTCAAGGCTACTTGTTTTGAGAGTGATCCACCCATTGAAAAATCCTTTGAACTTCTTGTTTCACTTTGCATCAAAGCCTTTTTCACCAAACCAAATGACTTGGACCATTTGACCATTTGCAAGAGATCTTTTGAGTTTTCTTAATGATTGTTAGAGAGTAAATGGATTTGTGGTTTGTGGATTCATGATGAATGAGTGTAGGGATCAAAAGAGTTAAGATAGGCCTTGAGAAGTTAGGATTGGATAAAGTGTTTGCTCTAGCTAGTTGGTATGATTATAAAAGGTTATGAAGTTGAGAACTAAGAAGAGCATTCTTTTGGTTATGAGTCCCCTCCTTCAAACCTCTCCTCCTTAGCCCTTGCTAGTTTACTTGTGGACAAGTAAAGGACTAGTGTGGGGGAGTTGATGTCTTGCATATTTTCATTGATTTAGCCATCTTTATTTTGCATTATTTGTCTTGTAGGTTAAGGTTTAGGCATCTTTAGGATCCATTTTGCATTCATAAGTCCTTATCAGGTATTGGAGTGTCCCATGGAGTAAAAGAAGGTGTTGAGAGTGGTTTTGATGCAAGAATGAGATAAAAAAACAGTTTGGCCTAGTGTGGGCAGAGGTGGTTTCAGTTTGATTCGGCCGGACCAGACGGATGGACGTGCTCAGCCTTGTTCACCTGCGCATGGAGAGCCGGACGGACACACGGATGCGCGGCCTAGAACGCTCGGGTTCACTTACCCGCACGGGACGGAACGGACCAGACGGATGGACTGAAGCAGGCTGGTGCGCGGACTGATCTGCTCGGGACGTGTTACCCGCGCGGGACGAGAAGGATCGAGACGGCCGGATGCGCGGTTTGGGACGTGCAGTACGTAGCACCTGCGCGGGACAAGAGACAAACAAGACAGCCGGATGCGCGGATGACTATGTGGGGTACGTAGTACCCGCACGAGACAAGAGAAGAACAGGACAGCCGGACGTGCGGCCGTACGTGCGCGGTACGCAGCATCCGCGCGGGAACGGTACCAGACGGAGCAGAACGGATGCACGGGCCGGACGCTCGGAGCAACACACCCGCGCGGGATGAGGAGCGTACCGGACAGTTTTTCGCGGTCAGTCATGCACGGGCCGGACAGCCTAGGCACGACCCTGAGCGTTTTTCACCCTTTTTCCCTATTGGTCGAGACCTAATTGCTTCCAAGGGCCTTTTAGTCATTTTCTATGATGTTTTTAGAGTTTTTAAGCCAAGTATAAGTACCCTTGTTATCCCTAATTTGGGAGTTATGTTATTTTCTCTCTAAGAACACAAACCTTTGAGTAAAAGCTTTATCTTTGAATCATAATCTCATCTCATCTTTGTGTTCTTGAGTGTTTGATTTCATCTCCTTTCTTTCTCTACATGTTTAAGCTTGAATCTCTCATGGGTTTAAGAGTAAGCATGTGGATTAGTGAGTATATCCATTTAAGATTCATGGGTTAGGGTGATTGAGAGTGATTAAGTGTAGATCGAAGGTGCTTCGTGTTAGATCTATCCTTTCCTTGCATGATTTGGTGTTCTTAATGCTATATTGGAGTTGGCCTCTCAAAAATAGAGCTATAGATATTTCATGCCCGGAAGGTGTTCTATGAAATATCTCAACCAACTCATCTATGCTTTTAGCTTGCTTTACCTAAGGGATTAGTTGTTAAAGAAGCTAGGATTGCTATTAGACTCATTCTTATTGTTTGCTTTGATCATTACAGTCAAAGGGATTTGATGTACTTGGGTGATCATTGCAAAAGAGCATTCATCTAGGGATAGAGTTTGTTCAAGCATTGTGTCTAGGCATAAGGAATTAGATTGATTGAAAAGTTGGCATCTTGGATTGAACCTTAATCACTTAAGATCAAGTCCCTATACCCATGGGTCTCATCTCCTCTTATTGAAAGAAAGTTTCATTTTTTATTGCATTTAAGTATTGTCTTAGTTTAATAATCATCTCTCTTAATGGTTGCATTTAGATTAAGCATAGGCTTGCATTCCCTTTGCTTTATGATCACTTAGAACTGGTTTGATATCTTTTATACTATAACATTTGATTAGGAGCCTTGAAACTCCTATAATCAAGCTCTTGGCAGATTTATCTCCAGGCTGTCCGACAAGTCTCACGCCTTCTTCGAAACACTGAAGAACCTGAAGGATATCCAATGGACGGAGAAATGCGAGTCCGCCTTGCGCGAACTCAAGGTATACCTCACCACTCCTCCTCTCCTATCGAAGCCCTTGGCAGGCAAAGTACTACTACTGTAGCTCGCAGTTTCGGAGCACGCCGTAAGCGCCGTCCTGGTACGCGAGGAAGGAAGCAGGTAGCTCCCGATCTACTACGTGAGTAAAGTCCTCTTGGACGCAGAGACTCCCTACAGCCACCTCGAGAAGCTATCTCTAGCCTTGATGGTCGCCGCCCGCAAACTGAGACTGTACTTTCAAGCTCATCCGGTCATGGTTGTCACCTCTTTCCCCATCAAGCTTGTTCTTCACAAACCCGAAGTCTCGGGATGTCTAGTCAAATGGGCAGTAGAACTGGGGGAATATGACATAATATTTCGGCCGGCTACCGCCATACAATCACAGGTCCTAGCCGACTTCGTGGCTGATTTTTTGCCTACCTTGCTCCCGCCCTTGGAGCAGGAGGTACGCCTCCAAAGCAAGAAAAGAAGAGGGAGAGTGGACCCTGCACGTTGATGGATCCAGCAACGTTCGAGTAGCCGGAGTTGGGATAGTGCTCACCTCACCCCTCGGGAATACAGCCTCAAGAGACGTAAGGTGCAACTTTAAGGTACCAACAATGAAAGGGATTATGAAGCCCTAATCGCAGGATTGACATTCGCCCACCAGATGGGCGTGGAGAACATCCAGGTCTTCAGCGATTCTCAGCTGATAATCAATCAGTTGCAGGGAGAGTACCAAGCCAAGGAAGACAACATGATCCGATATCAAGCGATCGCTCAGCGCCTACTCAAGAAATTAAGAAGCTATAAGCTTACACAAATCCCTAGGAAAAAGAATTCGCAGGCTGACGCTCTGGCCAATCTGGGGTCCGCCCTCAAAACCAAGAGCCATATGAGCATCCCCCTGCTGGTTCTCGAATGGCTGGCCAATCTGGAGGACTCATCGTCCAAAATCATCTCCATTATTGGAGAAGAGGAAACATGAATGACCCCCATAATTCAGTACCTGGAGAACGACATCCTCACACAGAACGGTAACGAGAGCGGGAGGATCAAGAAGAAATCAGCAAGGTACTGCATCTCCCAAGGAGTATTGTACTATAGATCCTTCTTGGGACCCTATCTATGGAATGTAACACCCCGCAAGAGATTGTCACCGAATTACTGATCTCCAGATCAGGAAGTTCTTGGGGACGAACGTGATGACATGCTTCGGAGTCCCGCAAGAGATTGTCACCGAGAACGGGCCACAGTTCACATTCATAACTTCAAGGAGTTCTGCAAGGATTGGGGCATAAAGCTCACCGTCGCCACACCCAGATATCCTTAATCCAACGGACAAGCCGAATCCACAAACAAAACTGTGGTCAACATGCTGAAGAAGTGCTTGGAGGGTTCTCATGGGAAATGGGCAGAGGAACTACACGGAGTTCTCTGGGCCTATAGAACCACTCCCAAGACGGCGATGCAGGAAACTCCCTATTCGTTAGTCTATGGGGCAGAAGCCGTAGTTCCCACCGAGATGCACGTGAAGACAACTGTCTCCGGCTCCGTCTCCCAAGAGGAAACCGACGAACTGATGTCACTAAGCCTTGACCTACTCGACCAAAAGAGAGAAGCTGCTCGACTCAGAAACTGGTCCTACCAGAAGGATGTCGCTTGAAGCTACAACAAGAAAGTCAGGACCAGGACCTTGCAGCAAGGGGATTGGGTTCTATGACGAGCAGCCGACAACACCAGAGAGAAAGCAGCAGGGAAACTCGACCCCGTGTGGGAAGGACCCTACAAGATAATCGAAGTACGGGGAACAGGAGTCTACAGGCTGCAAGACAGCAAAGGTAAAATACAACCCAACTTCTGGAATGCCCTGCATCTCAAAGCTTATCATTTTAAATACGATCTCCAGATCCCTATATATATTGCTTACTATATACTATTTAAGCATTGTGGTTTTTTACTCCTATGTATGCTGCAAGTCTACGGACCAGGTTTATATAATAAAATAGTTCCGACTATAAGAGTAGCAGAAAAACCACCATACTTAAAGAGGCAAACGAGCAGGATCAGGTCTCAAGGGACTTTCGATCCTCGCCAACCCTTACCAGACGTGGTACGTCAACAAAACACAAAGGGGTATGAGACTTAAGGCAGGAATGGGTCTGCGCTAACCTGACTATGCTGTCAAAACTACCTATAACCCCGGTATAGGCCTGAGCCATAGAAATATCAGGGCCCCCAAAAGTACAAAATGTTAACAGTACCTGTATTAAAACGCTATGTGCTAAACAAAAATTGCAAAAATAATGTTTCAACGAATCGCACATAGAGTGATATACAGGGAGCAATAAGTGCAAAACTCCGGAAGCACAATAAAATCTCCGCTTATCCAGACGTGGAAAGTAGCAAAGCCTGGTGACTGGATCGCTATTCCAAGTAGATCCACACCAGCACCCCTAAGTCTGATAGTGGCTTCCTCCAGAAGCAGCATGCAGCACTAGGAGCTCGATAGTGGACAGCTTCCGAGCGGCAGAATGCAAGTTTCGAACAGGTACCGGGGGAGCAGTCTTGCATAGGAAGATGGAGTACGTTCCCTGCAAAACTAAATTCCGGGTATACGAATTACGGGTACCAAAATAATTTTAGAATTATTAACAATAAAAGCCTAAGACCTACGGGTCCCACATGATCTCAGGATCCATAGAACATACGGGTTCTACCTCGACCTAAGGGTCTCAAACGGTCTCAGGACCTGGAACCTATGGGCTCTATCTCGAACTAGGGGTCCCAAAACGGTCTCAGGACCTGGAACCTGCGTGTTCCAACACAGAACCTACGGGTCCGAAAGCTATCCCCGGATCTGGAACCTATGGATTCCTAAATGACTTCCGAGTTCTATATGATCCTCGGGCCTAAACGAAGAATTTATGGACTCTATGCGGCCTCCGGGTCCTAGACGATCTTAGGATCCCGGGATCCTGCAATGTCTGAGCCCGGGTTCGCCTCTGTTATCCGGAACCGCCCCTCAAGCCCTGATAAGCGGACCTGCAAAGAGAGGAAAACCTCAGATGACCTACACAGAAGACACACCCTTGCAGACCGGAGATGTTATAACTCATTGAGTAACCAACCCAGGGAATATTTCTTGACAAAGCATCACGAGATCCTGTTGTGAGCCAACAAAGGGGTCTGCCACGAGGAGACAAATATAGATCCAAGAAGTGCTTCTCTTATAAGGAAAAATAAAGAAAAAGAGGCCACGTCAGGGCCATTGTTGAAAACAAAAGACTATAGGAAGCCATTATTTAAAAAATAAAAGAGGGGAACTAAAAGAAGACAGCAAGATGGATACCCTCATGGCCTGGCGGTCTATTCCACATCCATCTGGGAAGCTGGCGGAATATGAGGCTCGTCCTCGAAAGTAGGGGGATCAGCGCCTTTGCTCTGGGACTCCGCCAGCATCACAGTCTTGTATTGCTTGAATGCCTTGGCTTACTCCCATTGGCTGCTCTGCTTCTTCAGCCACTCCCGCATCAGCTCCCACCGGGCGATGATCCTTGCTCCGTTAACGGCCATCACCATCTCAGGCTTAAAGGTCTCTGCCACCGCTTTAAGGGCACTGCTCTCCTCCTCTAGTTCCTGATTCTTCTGGCACAAAGCCAGGGCATCAGCTGAAGACGTCTCGACCGTCTTCTCCAGGTCCTTCACTTTGTTTTTGAGATCGTAGATCTCCAACTCCCGAGCCAGGCACTGATCTTTTTCCTGCGACAACTGGTGCATCAAATCCTCAATCGCCTCTCGGTTCGTCGCCAAACCATCACCGGACAGTTGTTCCCCGAAGTGATGAATTTGGGAAATAGTCTTCACAAAAACATAGTGCTCCCCTCAGAAATCCGGGAATACAAAAGCAAGCAGGCGAAAGCTTACCCGAAGAAGTCCTCCCTGGAGAACTTGAACCACCTTCGAAGGTTCTCCGAAAGGAAGAACGGTGCCATCCTGAGGAAACACCTTCAGATTCAGATTGGACAAAGCCGTGGCCAAACTCCCTGCAGAGCGAGCGACGTCGGCGGATTGTTGGGCTGACTTAGTCGTCGCACCACCTTTGAACTTCTTCCCTTGAGACGAGGAAGACGGTTCCACCTTCACCACCGTAGCAAGGCGACTACCAGTAAACGTCACGTCATCCCCAGATGCGGTCATGCTGGCAGATCCTTTCTTAGCGGATATCACCTTGCCCGCCTCCTGGTAGGCCGTAAAATGATCCTCGGCCATGTTTCCTGACATGTTTCCTGCAAGGACATGACAATCAAACGGGCTAACGAGTACTTACTCCAAAGGCTGCTACGTCGCAGTGCGGTTTTGCTAACCAAGAAGTTCACCTGGCGGCGGTCGAGAGGAAATTGTCGCGCCCGGAGAACAGTGGTTTCACCTTCGGAAGGAGCGGGGTGAGTTCCAGCTGCAAAAAAAAATATCAAAGTGAGAAACGGTTGGCTGACGATGAAACTCAATTGCGACCTATGCCACCTATAAAATTCTTCCAGTAACGGGATCCGAGGAACGTCATAAAAGCGTATCTCTCCTACCATTTATTATTAAAAACCAGCACTTTCCGATCACCCTTTGGTAGTTTCTCTACGATCGGCGAGCCACTACGAGGACCAAGATGGAATCGCCCCTCTCCCCCATGAAGAGGAGCTAAGTGATAGGCGAACAGGACCTCACTAATGCCAAAAGATAGATACTCCAGATCGTCCAAGTTTTGGATGGCTATGAGAATCCTCGAGGCCAGGGGATTTAGATGAGAAAGCGAAATCTCGAAATGAGTGCACAAACCGATGACCAGCGCAGGAACCACCCTTCAGAAGCTGGAGTCAAAGAAAGCCTCATAGACGGCGATCTCCCCTAGAATATAGCTAGAAGCGCGCTCCTCCGAGGTAGGCACTCAAAGATCGACAAAGGAGGGAAGAGAATATCTCCTTCGCCAATCCCCCAAGTCATCCTCGACGACCGATGATAACAGATGTTCAAATCAGAAGATTCCTATGGACGAACGTTATCACACTCTTCAGAATCCCTCACTAGATCGTCATAGACAATGGGCCCCAGTTCACGAGTCACAACTTCAGAGAATTTTGCAGGGACTGGAACATAAAGCTCTCTTTCTCCACACCACGGCACCTCCAGTTCATTGGACAGGCGGAATCCACCAACAAAACAGTGGTAAACATGCAGAAAACGCCTAGAGAATGCCCATGGGGGAGTGGCAGAAGAGCTGCACGGAGTACTCTGGGCTTATCGGATTACCCCGAAAACAGCCACACAGGAGACTCCCTTCTCCCTATTTTGACACGTCAGAATGACATTCTCCGGACCCATATCACAAGAAGAGAATGAAGAGCTAATGACCCCGAGCCTGACCTGCTCGATGAATAAAGGGAGACAGCATGCCTAAGAAACACATCCTACAAACAAAAAGTAGCCAGGAGCTACAATAAAAAGGTCAGAACCAGAACCTTCCAGAAAGGGGACTGGGTTCTAAGACGAGTCTGCGATCATACAAGAGACAAATCAGCAAGAAAACTCGCCCCGGGATGGAAAGGTCCTTATAAGGTAATCGAGGTGCAGGGGGCAGGAGCCTATAAACTGCAAGACAGTAACGGAAAGATCCAACCTAACTGCTAGAATGCCCTGCATCTCAAACTCTATCACTTTTAAATACGATCTCCGGATCAGGCTTTCTATAGCTATATTAGTATTTATATCTATTTAAGTACAATGGTTTCCTACTCCTATATATGCTGAAAACGACTCCCGACTAAGCTTATATAATGCATTTAGTTTCGACTAAAGGAGTCACAGGAACTACACTGTACTTAAAGGGGCAAACTAGCTGGATCAGGTCCCAAGGGACTCCCCGATCCTGGCCAACCTTATGTCTCTGTGACACGACAAAAAAAAACACTGGGTGTATGACATACAGGAACGGGCCTGCGCAACCCTAGTACGCTGTCAAAAATACCTCAGTCCCTGCGTAGAGGCTTCGAGCTAAAAACATACGTAGGGACCACACGTACTAGTGCACAAAACCCTGCATTAAAAACGCTACGAGCTATACACAATGCAGGGGGCCTGACGTATAATTGCAGAGTACTGTAATCAGCTACAGGGCTGATGCAGGGAGCAAACGGTGCAAAAAAACCCCGGTAGCAAGTCTGGCACGTGGACCACTACTTCCAGTAGACTCACACCAGCACCAAATAATAGACTGAGAGTGGCTTTCTGCAGAAAGCAGATTGCGGCACGATAGGATCTCGATAGTGGCCTACTTCCGAGTGGCAAAATGCGAATCCTTGACCTGAGATCGGTAGTGGCCTACCAAAGGGAGGCAGAATACGATCTTGATGAAAACAACCTCCGGGTTTAACTAGAACCTCCGGATTTAAATTGAAAACCTCGGGGTTTAACTTGAACCTCCAGGTTTAAATGAAAAACCTCTGGGTTTAACTTGAACCTCCGGATTTAAATGAAAGACCTCCGGGTTTAACTTGAACCTCCGGGTTTAAATTAAAAACCTCCGGGTTTAACTTGAACCTTTGGTTTTAAATAATAAACCTCCGGGTTTAGAACCTCCGGGTTTATTAAGAAACCTTCGGGTTCGCTCAAGCAAGAACCTCAGGGTTCTGGGCAAAATCCTTGAAATCCAAGGATAAACCTCCAGGTCCCAGGTGTTAAAACTCAGAGTCTTACACTTTAAATTTGTTGCTTCCAGTTCCTAAAAGTTTACCTCTGAGCCCAAACTAAGTTCGAAGCAATTCAAAGGCATCCCCTGGCGCCAAGGATCTTCCTTATGGTGAACCTACCTAAGTGTATCAGGACCCAGGATCCAGGAGAGCAAGGATCTCCCGAAAATACTTCAACCCTCAAGAACATCAGAACATGCGAGAAAACGCTACTCGAAACCAGGCGTATGGAAGCAATAGGATTTCAAGCAAAAACTGAGGAATATTTTTAATGCTACTAAGAGTCCTTATTTCGCGACAGAAAGCATCGTAAAAAAAACAACAATAAAGCAAAGCAACAAGGAGACAGGCGATTCAAGGCCTAAATCCGTTTGAAGGAGGTGCCATCGGAGGAAAACTTCCAGTCCAAGTCCCTCCTCCTAGCGACAGTAGTCGACGATACTCCCCGTCAGGATCCTAATGGCTGATGTTCCTTTCCGACCATTCCTTCATAAGCTCCCAACGAGCAAACTCCCTGGCCCGTTGCACCACCAGGACCTGATGTGACACCACATCCCAAAGCTGAGCGCGGAGAAAAAGGACCTCCTTGTGCGGTGGCACGCGCCGACGGAGACCTATCGGTCTGTCACCACCAGAACGCTCCGGAACAAACAACATGGAAGGAGTAACAGACGGGGATCCCACCTAGATTCAAAACAAACAACAAAATTGTTAGGCACAGATCAGCAGCAATCAGAAAGCAAAAGATTATCTCACCCCAGATGCGGCTAGACGCAAAGCCGCCTGACTCACTAAGAATTGAACCCATCTAAATGGCCTCGGAATCTCCATGGCCAGTTTCTCCAAAACTTCACCGGCAAAGGGCACATGTCGAGCTACTTCTGCAAAGCAAAATTGGAAAAGTGAAAAGACGGATAATGAAGCAGGCGGAGACCACCCAAAAACTAGCAGGGAACTAACCAACAGAACACCAGAACAGTGGATATCCAGGAGTCCCATTGGCTTTTATGAGCACGTATCTACTGTTCCATAGGTCACCGAAAGGAAAACCCCCTCGAACACCACGGGGTGGCTCATTCACTAGGGGCTCACCATCTCGGGACCAAATATGGTAAAACCCTTTCTTGTTCATCAAAGGGACGAAGCTGTAAGAGTACAAAATTTCGGACACTTCAAATGGTATACTGTGAAGCTCTCCCAACACCTGGATGGCGATCAGCGTGCTCCATGTCGATGGCGTGAGCTGCGAAGGAGAAAAAGCGAAATATGATGACACCTCCGCTATCAGGGACGGGATACCGCCCCTAAACCCCGCCTCTAGATAGGCCTCAAAGATGGCCACCTCATCGGTCCCACCATCTGGAGCATGATCGAACTCCCCGGCACACCTCAACTCCACCCACTCAGGAATCAAGTACCTCCTCCGAATCTCAACCAGATCCCCTTCTCCGACATCTGATCTAGGGCCATCATCGTCTTCCTCGTCGGAGAGGCGGAAACGTCGGCGCCGCAGAGGAGCCCTTGGGACCGCCTCGCTGCTCGCTTCAAGAGTGGCCCCGGGAGAAATTGTGGGCGAAGAAAACGGGTCAGCAGAGGGATAGCAAGGCCTAGCAAGCCCGCCGACAGACGGAGCTGGGAATATTGGGAAAGCGGACTGGTTGCTCATCTCGCCGAGTCCAAGAAAAAGATGCTTAAGGTCGGAGTTGCAATCTTCGATCGTGATGAGGTATATATATATGCTCGATCCAAAGCCCCCCGTCGGTTCTAAAAATGGAAAGGCGCACCTCCCAAAATGGATATGCAAAAAAAAAATTGGAAATGGCCCTCCGATTTCCCTTTTTGATAAAAAGGAAAATGTCTAAAGATTCTTCAGAAGAGAGGCCAGCCGACTTAATAAAGCTTTACGCGAGCGGCTAGGGTTTTCCTTCCTCTTTTCATCCAAATATTGATCGCGCAAGACTCGGATGATTTAAGACATGTGGTATGCCTCACGTGGTCGAACGACCGGGCTATCCCTCCTTTGCATCGATTGAAGTCGGTTACATCACATCCCAGCGGCTCAGGGATCAGGCGCGATCAAGTCTCACAATTAGCCAAGTCTCGTATACCAGGCCCGACGTCCTGCCTATCATTACTCCTGGCCGTGGAGGCGACAAGATCAAGGTCCAAACCCTGCGCAATCGACTCCAACCAGGTCCAAGACCTGAAGACACCTACTAAGCTATGATTTGCCCAGAGGAAAATGGTATCATTTCTTGTTCCAGGCACGGCTCCGGCCTAACGCAAACCTAGGGAATAAGGCATCTGGAGCAATGTCCTACCTAAGGGAAATCTGCTGAGATAGGGCTACTCTAGTTGACTCAAGTGTACAGGTTATCCCTCGATTTCGACGACAAAATCAAGGAATAAGGGGAAAACTGTTGGGGAAAATATCCAGGTATCAGATTTCTCCAGCTCCCGGGCAGGATACCGACCTCCAGACCCCTGCATCAAGGAACCCTGGTTTCGACCTCTGCTACCGAACCGACCCCTTGGTAAAATGGAAGTTTTCTATCTAAGGGGATTCTTCCATATTCACGAATATGGAAGAATTTAACCTACTTCAGCCGACATCTACATCTATAAAAGGGGAGCCCAAACCATAGAACAAGGGATCGACATTCAGAGAATAAGAGATTAGGCGGCTAGAATTAGGGATAATACACCAAAACATTGTAGTCCCTGCTCAAATCATCAATAAACATCTCTTTAGTCTCGATTCTCTTGTTTTCGCGCAAATCATCTAGTGTTCCATAGTACTAAAACGACCCTACACAAAAATACCATAACACAGACCATGGAAGTCTATATTGACGACATGCTAGTGAAGTCCCTGTAAGCCGAAGATCATATCTCGCACCTGCAGCAAGCCTTCTCTACCCTGCGGAAATACAGAAAGAAGCTCAACCCAGCCAAATGCATATCTGGAGTGAGCTCCGAAAAGTTCCTGGGGTATATCGTGACCCACCGGGGAATCGAAGCTAAATCCAAACAGATACGTGCTATCCAGTCCATTCCCTCCCCGAGGAACGTCAAAGAGGTCCAGAGGCTAACAAGTAGGATGGCAGCTCTGATGTCTTGCATATTTTCATTGATTTAACCATCTTTATTTTGCATTCTTTGTCTTGTAGGTTAAGGTTTAGGCATCTTTAGGACCCATTTTGCATTCATAAGTCCTTATCAGGTATTGGAGTGTCCCATGGAGTAAAAGAAGGTGTTGAGAGTGGTTTTGATGCAAGAATGAGATAAAAAAGGAGTTTGGCCTAGTGTGGGCAGAGATGGTTTTGGTTTGACTCGGCCGGACAAGATGGATGGACGTGCTCGGCCTTGTTCACCCACGCATGGAGAGCCGGACGGACACAAGGATGCGCGGCCTAGAACGCTCGGGTTCACTTACACGCGCGGGATGGAACGGACCAGACGGATGGACTGAAGCAGGCTGGTTTGCGGACTGATCTGCTCGGGAAGTGTTACCCGCGCGGGACGAGAAGGATCGAGACGGCCGGATGCGCGGTCTGGGACGTGCGGTACATAGCACCCACGCGGGACAAGAGACGAACAAGACGAACAAGACAGCCGGATGCGCGGATGACTATGCGCGGTACGTAGTACCCGCGCGAGACAACAGAAGAACGGGACAGCCGGACGCGCGGCCATATGTGCGCGGTACGCAGCATCCGCGTGGGAATGGTACCAGGCGGAGCAGAACGGACGCACGGGCCGGAAGCTCGGGGCAACACACCCGCGCGGGATGAGGAGCGTACCGGACAGTCCTACGCGGTCAGTCATGCGCGGGCCGGACAGCCGAGGCACGATCCGGAGCGTTTTTCACACTTTTTCCCTATTGGTCGAGACCTAATTGCTTCCAAGGGCCTTTTAGTCATTTTCTATGATGTTTTTAGGGCTTTTAAGCCAAGTATAAGTACCCTTGTTATCCCTAATTTGGGACTTATGTTATTTTCTCTCTTAGAACACAAACCTTTGAGTAAAAGCTTTATCTTTGAATCATTATCTCATCTCATCTTTGTGTTCTTGAGTGTTTAAATTCATCTCCTTTCTTTCCCTACATGTTTAAGCTTGAATCTCTCATGGGTTTAAGAGTAAGCATGTGGATTAGTGAGTAGATCCATTTAAGATTCATGGGTAAGGGTGATTGAGAGTGATTAAATGTAGATCCAAGGTCCTTAGTGTTAGATCTATCCTTTCCTTGCATGATTTGGTGTTCTTAATGCTATATTTGAGTTTGCCTCTCAAAAATAGAGCTATAGGCATTTCATGCCAAGAATGTGTTCTATGAAGTGCCTGAACCAACTCATCTATGCTTTTAGCTTGCTTTACCTAAGGGATTAGTTGCTATTAGACTCATTCTTATTGTTTGATTTGATCATTACAGTCAAAGGGATTTGATGTACTTGGGTGATTATTGTAAAAGAGCATTCATCTAGGGATAGAGTTTGTTCAAGCATTGTGTCTAGGCATAAGGAATTAGATTGATTGAAAAGTTGGCATCTTGGATTGAACCTTAATCACTTAAGATCAAGTCCCTATACCCATGGGTCTCATCTCCTCTTATTGAAAGAAAGTTTCATCTTTTATTGCATTTAAGTATTGTCTTAGTTTAATAATCATCTCTCTTAATGGTTGCATTTAGATTAAGCAGAGGCTTGCATTCCCTTTGCTTTGTGATCAATTAGAACTGGTTTGACATCTTTTATACTATAACATTTGATTAGGAGCCTTGAAACACCTATCATCAAATTGGTGCCGTTGCCAAATTCTAAGTTTATTGTGACATTGGGATTTAGTCACTTGCTTGAGACTAAATCATTTTTCTTTTCTTGTGATATTGATTCTCCTTTTTCCTCTCCCATTGAATTTCAGGTGTATGAACACAAGAAGAAGGGGTGCCACAAACTTGGTTCCTACTTTGAAGAGATAGCTACACTTGAGAGGGAAATAGCAAGAAGGAGAAGAGAAGAAGAGCAACAGGCTCATATTCAGAGGTTGGGGTTTAAGATGGGTGAACACCAGAATCAACCTTAAGACAGAGTTGCTCAAGATGGCAATGGTCAAGGAGCTGACAACCTTTAACCACAGCACCAACAACAACACCCACAACGGCTAGCTCGAGCTATTGGCACCTACGACCGTCCTTACATTCATGGTCATAGGACGGGCATCCGAGCACCAGCTGTGGTAGCTAACAAATTTGAGATCAAGCCAGGGTTGTTGAATGTGATTGAGAACAACAAATACCATGGCCTGGCTGTAGAAGACCCATTCGATCACTTGGACAATTTTGATAGCTATTGTGGCCTGTCCAAGACCAATGGTGTGTCCGAAGATGCTTTCAAGCTCAAGTTGTTTCCTTTCTCTATAGGGGACAAGGCACGCCAATGGGAGAAGTCTCTCCCCAGTGACTCCATCACCACTTGGGATGATTGCAAGAAAGCCTTCTTGGAGAGGTTCTTATCTACATCAAGGACAGCCAAGTTGAGAAATGAGATCTCTAGCTTCCAGCAGAAGAATTTGGAAAGCTTTAGTGAAGCATGGGAGAGGTTCAAAAGCTACCAGGCTCAATACACCCACCATGGCTTGTCAAAGGAAACCTTGCTGAGCACATTCTACAGAGGTGCCCTTCTGATATCACTCAAATTACCCTAAGGAGTGAGTTTACTCTCTCAAATAAGAGGTTCAGTTGTAGTACTTAGGGATCGAATCCACAGAGAGCTAGTGTACAAATAAGATGCAATCTTAGTGATTATGCTAGGTTGAAAATGGTTTAAAAGTAAATTGCAAGTTTGTTGAGAAATGGTAAGATTACTCAGTTGAAAGGATTTGGTTTTAAAGTGTTGGGGTCAAAATCGGTCAATGACGAAATCGTCACCCGAAAGTCCTCGAAAGAAAAGCCAAGCGACGATCAAAGCCAAGAAACGGGTCGTCGCTCGATAAAACTCGCGGGAAGGCTCGTCCACTCCCGTCTGGCACCAGCAGCAAGGGTCCTGGCGCCCATCCGTGCAATCATCTCATGGTCTCGGGCAATGGCAGCATCTTGGTCCCTTAAAACCCATGTCCGGATCGTCCGAGATCTACAATGGCTCTTCCGCAAAGCCTTCCCGATTGTTTAAAAGATTCATCCTTCAACACATCTAAAGCTCGAAGCCACATTACTCGCATCCTTGACGACGGAAAATCTACAAATCCAAGTCAATCTCAAATCCCGATACTCGAGGAGTCTCGTTGGATTAGAAACGATTATCTCGAAATCTACGGCTAAAGATCTTCCCAAACTCAAAGATTTCCCGCAAACGACTGACGGGGGAAAGATCGAACAACGAAAAACCCACGGACGGCAGGATGGCCCGGCACCGGCGGCACGCGTCACGCGAGCCGGCCTGGCGCCGGCGTATCCCGCCTATGCCGCGCACTCTGTCACGCTGGCCGCCTGGCGCCGCGCACTCGCCCATACCGGCGGCACTGCCACGCTGGCCGCCTGGCGCCGGGCACTCGCCTGGCGGGGCACCACGCTGGCCGGCATATGCCGGGCGGCACTCGACGCTGGCCGGCTCTGCCGCGGCACCTCGCCTGGCGCGGCACTTCGCCTGGCGCCGCACTCGCCACGCTGGCCGGACTGGCGCCGGCGGCACTCGCCTGGGGGCGGCACGCTGGCGCTGGCCGGCCTGGCGCCGGCGGCACTCGCCCTGGCGACGGCGCACGCTGGACGGGCCGGCTTACGGGCGGCACTCGCCTGGCGCCGGGCGGCACTCGCCACGCTGGCGGCTCATGCCGCGGCACTCGCCTGGCACCGGCGCACCGCCACGCTGGTCGGCCTGGCGCCGACCACGGCCCTCGCCCTGGTCTCGGTCCTATCGTGCCGCTCGATCCCATCTTAGCTTGTTCGATCAATCTACGCAAGTTTGGTACGATCACGGTTATTCTGGAACACCACTATCTCGACTATACAAGGGATTGAGGTTCCTTTGGAAACACTGAAACCTTCAAAGACCGTCTTTTCAAAAAACCGTAAAAACGCCTAAATGGCCCAACGTGGCAAAACCGGCCCACTTACGATTTTCCGAAAAGAAGGATAACTATGACGGTTTATCTTTATCCTCACATAAGAGATAAATGTCAAGTTTCCTGAAGATAAATGTCAAGTTTCCAGAAGATAAATGTCAAGTTTTCCGAAGATAAATGTCAAGTTTCCCGATAAGCACGAAGATGGACGAAAATGGAAAAAGCCCGATTCAGCCCGCGAGAAGATAGACCGTCTTAAGAGGAGTATATATGAGAGCTTGAGCAAGAAGCAAACCAGATCACAAAGACTTCCAGAGCACTTAGAGCAAACTTAAGCATTATTTTCCGCTTTTACTAGCGAGCGCGACTCAACCAGGTTAGAACTTAGGTTGCTAGACTAGCGAACTTGCCGACAGCTTTGTAGCCAAGGCTCTTACCTGTTGTTCACGCCAAACGCGGATTAGGAAATAAGATCTTTTGCTCTAATCTTTGTTCTTACGATTTTATTTCGCTTTCATATTTTCTTTGTCGATCGATTGTGTCGCAGCGCCCAGCAGATATCCGGGACCTTCGTGGAAAGCTTGGTTCACATGGCTTTCCTTCAAATCAACTTAATTTGACGGTGCTAATTTCGGTTCCCACTGCTTACGCCAGAAGGAGGGTGGGTTACGGATCTATCTATCTCGCAACTGCACACGCCGATCATGTCTACCGACGTCACCAAAGATCAGCCAGCTAGACGGAACACCCATCGACGCCAACGCTGAGAAGACTCCAGCTGGAGATGCGCCCAGTCACTGCTGGTGCAAACAGTGAGGCGCCAGCAGATGAAGGAACTGTTACCCGCCTGCACGGGCGAACAACAGACAAGCTGATAACCTCGCCGCAAAACAGGTCGACACCTTAACTGCGAGGAGCAAACTGCCGCTGGATCCACCAAGGCACGCCATGCAGAAGACTCGACTTCGATCTCCGGCACGAAAAAATGCCCCGAAAATGCCCACTCCCGAGGAAACGGTTCGAAGGACAGCAAACGACCGCAGAACCTTCCACTCCCGCTACGGAAACAAGGAAAGCGACGCCGAAAGATCAATCTAGATATCAGCGACCAATCGGATTCTTCCGATGAAGACGCTGACATCCACCCAGGAGAACCCGGCCAGTCCGCCGGCAGACGGTATCCTTCGATAGGCCCATGACAGAAGAGGAAGAAGAACTCTACTGATGGAGCAGAAGAACTCGCGAAGATCAAACTCGATCTATCGCGACCAGCCGACAAGCTCGAGGAACGCCGGCAGCAATAGCAGATCCATGATCTCCGCCAATCTCTCAAAAGACCGTGGCCGGCGAAAGCGTGAAATCGCGAATCCATCAGCGACCAGTTCTCGAGATCGATAGACTTCTCGAGGAAGCACGGAAAATGCCATTCACCGCCGGATCACGGAAACACGATCTAAGACCCAGTGGAAGATCAAAATCCCGCCTATGACGGTACGACGGATGCTAAGTCGCACCTGCAGTCTTTCCAGATTGCAATGGGTAGGTGCAAACTCCCGAGCGAACGAGACGCAGGTCATTGTCTTCTTCGCCGAAAGCACCTCAAAGGCGCCGAAAGTGGTTCTCCCGCTCAAAAGGAACTCCATCGAAGCTTCCGCCAACTGGCCTCGGCGCTTTCAAACAATACTCCATGTTCATGGACAGAGAAACGTCCGACGTGGATCTATGGAGTCTAGCTCAGAAGGAAGACGAAGTCACTCCGCCGACTTCATGCGGTTAAACTGGTGATGGCCAGAGTAACGGCATCAGCGACAATGTCGCAATCGACTCTGAGGAAAACTCTCCGGTACAAGTCGGTTCCAAAGTGGATACTACCGGAAAAGCCGCTGACAATCCAGGATACTTCCACAAGGCAACGGACTTCATCATCATGGAAGAAGAGATGACGCTTCTATCGCAGAAGCACGGACCACAGAAAATGTCCTCAAAAGAAAACCTCTCGAACGACAAAGCCGCCCATCACGGCGGCAAGACGCCCAAGGCAGCATAACTACGCCATCAACTCGAGCAAGGCAGAACCTCCGAAATACCTGACCAGGAACCAGCAAGGATAATTCCTACCGCGAAGTTCCACGAAACCAGAGGTCACTCCACCGCTAACTGCAAGGTTTCGCGCCGCTCGCCGCGAAACTCCTCACCGCTAACTATCAAAGGTCAAGAGTATAAAGGACTTGCTCGACTCGACACCAAAGACCAACAAAACTGTCTCCGAGGACCGCTGACCGAAAATCAATCGAGAAAAACGCTGAAGAAGACAGACGACCAAGGAACAACAGCAGTCGCCAGAGGGTAAACATGATCATCGGAGGATCACAGTTCTACCAAGACTCTGTCTCGCCGATAAAAGGCTACGGGCTTAAAAGCCGAGACAAGTTCCAACTGGTTCCCGACAGCCATGTTCCTAACCACACGATCGCTGAGGAACAGAGACCGCCGAATCGACAAGCCTCATCGCGATCCTTTGGTAATCGACCTGGTAATCCAGATCTCAAGTCGGCCGCATTCTCATCGATACAGAAGCACGGTCAATGTTATCTTCCGCGACACCCTCTACAGGATGAAGATCCCACTTGGGAAGTCGCCCCCGAGCCAAAACCTTTGACGGGTTTTCGGCGCCACTACCATGACCCTCGAGAATTAAACTTCCGGTCATGGCAAAGGAAGTTACAAAGATCATCGAGTTTGCAGTAGTCGACAACCCGACCATCTACAACGCCATCATGGGAACCCTTGATCAACTCCATGAAGGCAGTACCATCCACATATCACCGGTATCAAGTTTCCGACCGACCGAACCGCAGCCATCCGGGTAGTCCGAAACAATCGAGACTTTGTTACCTAGCCGAAGTTCAAACTACTAAAAGATCGGAACGCCTCGCGCCAACCCAAACGAAAGCAAAGGAATCACACAACATTCCCGAAGACTCAAGAAAGATGATCCAATCATCCAACAGGCAACGATTCAAGACGGCGACAAAGCCTCGAGTCCACTGCCGTAAAAGCAGATAGCCTCGACCTCGACAAACCACCGATCCGACCAGCACGATCGAACGGCGACGACGGGAGTAAAACATCTGCAGCAACTATCAGAACTACGAGATGGCTTGATCCTCGAAGAGGTACGAGGCAGCTCGTCAAACCCGGCGAAGTTCAGCTATCCCCACCAAAAGGGGACTGCGCGATAATTCTATACTCCCACAAAACGCGAAAATCCGCAGACATGTACTCAACTTTTCAAATTTTAATAAAATTCTTTCTATCTTTTATGCTCACTAAACGATCAACGCTCGAAAACGAAAATCATATCTTCAAAAGAAACGCGACGTCGCGAACTTCTTAAAAAGATAACAAAACTCGATCATCCGCAAAAGACAGTCCACCTGCGAATTAAAATAACTCACGCCCATCGATTGGCCGACGGACGACACAAGAAACGCTTCACTCAATACAAACTCGTAGTCAGACCTACAAGGTCCTCTTACATCCGACAAGGATATCATAGCTATACAAGAAACCCAAAATTTTGGTTTAGCTGCCTCGATAAACTCCGAAGATAGCTCGATTCTTTTAACACAAGTCATATAAGCCGGCTACTAGTCGCGGACTTTAAACGAAAAGAATCAGGAAGAAATCACTAACAGGCAAAACGAAAGCCGATCAGTCATCGCACAACCTTAAAGCTGAGAGTAAGCCTAGGTCTTGCCCTAAACCCAGTCTTGCTGGATCTTGACATCTCACAGACATAGTATCGTGATAATGATCCCAAAACATGTCTCTTATCGCTACACCTAAAACGCCGCTAAAAGTAGCATACGGACCAAGCGACAAAAAGAGTTAGGATAATGGTGACTACTCGTGATCCTTCCTCTACACTTGACGAAAAGTATAAATCAAAACAAAAGACGAAATCTCGCAAATTTTCATATTCATAAAAGCCGCAAAAACGGCAGGATTCAAAGCCACCAACGGCCAGTCCCAAAACATAAGAATGCAACCTCCAACGGTCGCAGAATAAAACTTTAAAACGCCACACACGCCAAAAATACGATTCACAAAAGGAAGTCAACATTGAGAAACCGATGCGAAATCCCAAACGAACTAGCAGGCTGGTCCACTTCCTCATTCACGCCTTTGAGCTCCCACCACCCTCGGCGTTTCATCGGCTCCGCCTCCACAGATCCTCGAAACCTCGATAGTTCCCATAGTCTCCGGACTCTTTCTTCTACCGAGGAACCAAGGACTCAGCATGAGCACACTCGCCATGAAATCCTTCATCTCAGCAATCTCGAATCGAAGAGAAACCGGTTCCGAGACTTGTAAAGGTTTACGATCAACCCCGCACTCGCGAAATCACCAACAAACTCCTGAGCTTTAAAACATTGAAACTCAGCAGCAAACGATTCCGCTCGCCTTGCCACCTCCGCCAATCCTTCCTCCTTCCGCCGAACAAGAGCTCGAGCATGAAGCTCAGCTTGCTTCGCTTCCGCTTTACCTCTTGTCGGAACCGAAAGCTCTCGCCCGCTTCTGTGGTCTTGAAGTTAGCAATCCTGGATTTGCGGAAACTCGAAGCCGCTCGCTAAACACTCTTAGTCCCTGCATAAACTCAAGATCAGCAAGCATGCTTATATACAGATTCAACGTAGGTTAAGAAGTTCGGGCCAAACCTCGCTGACACGCTGGGAGCCCTCGCAAAACCCGCTGTTTCTCCTCATCCTCCAGCACTCATCAGTAGTAAACTCCGGAGGAAGGCCATCAAAGAAGTTGTTAGGTGGAAAACCGCTGGCTCGCTTTTCCGCTGGAGTAAAATTAGGTTTTTCTCCCAACGGTGAAGGATTTTCCGAGCCTTCCCATCATCGATTTTTCCCTTACGACCTCTGTCTGCGCCCGGTAGAGCTTCGTGACCGTTCAGCATCATACGACGGACAGGATCTCGACCGATAAAGTCTAACCGCATCTCGAATCCGCTCGAGGGTGAAGGACTTCCAGAAAACGGCCTTTGACGAAGAAGATCTCTTGACAAAGAGATCACCAGGCAAATGCGCAGTAGGGTTGTTCCCTACAAAGCGAAACTTTTCACTAAAACTCGCACTAAAAGGTGAAATAGACAACAGGGTTTTCATCAGATACCTCGTGAAGTTCCATGTTGCGGAAATAGATGGAGGCAGCTCTCCTCGACAGACTCACCATCTATTTGGACGAAGAAGAAACGCCCTGCCACGATTTGGGATTCAAGTAGTCCCTGAATCACGCCATATCCTTCTTAGGCAGCATGGAGTAGTAACCGCCACTCCCGCCGGCCGAGTGCCCCAAAGACCTTCAAATCATCGACCAAGATCAATCCCGAAGTTCAGCTAGCGATCGCCAAGCCAACTCTCCAAGGCAGGAACGCTGAGCTGGTTGATCGAAAGTTCAAGCGTGAAGCGCACTAACAATGGCACCAGGGATCGGGAACCACATACGGCAGTACGTGAAAGAAAGCTTCAGAACATGTAAAGAAACTCGGAGGATTCCTTGCACTCTCATTACCAACGGAACTGAATTTGACTCTTCAGAACCTGGTAAAATCTCAAGAACCTTGAGATATTTACGAGAAACCGAAGCTCGGCGCAAAAGGAGCACCAGGCTGCCTCAGAGGTCTCCTCGGAACAGGGATCTCTTGCAGTGTCAGCAGTTCGGTAATACATTCTTCGCTTCCTCGACCAACTCCTCCCGCTTCACCACATGGCAGGAGAGTCATCCGAGGATGAATGGGAAGAAGAGTTTCTTTGAGGATCTTGAAGACATTTTTCTTAAAGAGAGAGAAAGAATTCTTGAGAGAGAGTAAATTTCTTATAATGAAGTAAGAGTGAGATTTCTTACTCCATCCTTATAAAAGAGATAAAATCACTATTTACCCCGACTTTCGCAAACGACACGCCTCTACACCTTCCCATACGGTATACCGCAAGCTAGGATCCGGCAGGCATTACGGTTCCTAGCTAGCTGGGGCTAACTGTTGGGGTCAAAATCGTCAATGACGAAATCGCCACCAAAGTCCTCGAAGAAAAGCCGCCGACGATCAAAGCCAAGAAACGGTCGCCGCCGATAAAACTCGCGGAAGGCTCGCCCACTCACGCCTCGCACCAACGGCAAGGGTCCTGGCGCTTCATCCGCAATCATCTCATGATCTCGGCAATGGCAGCATCTTGGTCCCTTAAAACCCATGTCCGGATCGTCCGAGATCTACAATGGTTCTTCCGCGAAAGCCTTCACGCATTGTTTAAAAGATTCATCTTTAACACATCTAAAGCTCGGCCACATTGCTCGTGATCCTCGACGACGAAAATCTACAAATCCAAGTCAATCTCAATCCCGATACCGAGGAGTCTCGCTGGATTAGAAATGATTATCTCAAATCTACTTAATAAAGATCTTCCCAAACTCAAAGATTTCCCGCAAACGACCGACGGGGAAAGATCAACAACGAAAACCCACAGACGGCAGATGGCCCGCACAGGCGCACGAGTCACGAGCCGGCCTGGCGCCGGCGCACGCTGGACGCTGGACCGCCTGGCGCCGGGCGGTATTCGCCACGCTGGCCGCCTGGCGCCGACGGCATCGCTGGACGCTGGTCGGGCGCCGACGGGCACCCCAGCCGGCGCCGGGCGCACTGCCACGCTGGCCGCCCCCGCGCCCCTCGCCTTCTGGGCGGCACGCTGGACGCTGGCCGCCTGGCGCTGCAGCACCCAGGCCTGGCGCCGGCGGCACTTCGCCTGGCGCGCAGCACTCGCCTGGCGCCGGCGCACCTCGCCTGGCGCCGCAGCACCGCCTGGCGCCGGGCGGCATGGACGCTGGTCGCCTGGCCGCAGCACTCGCCTGGCGCCGGCGGCACCCGCCACGCTGGCCGGCCTGGCGCCGTGGCACCCGCCACGCTGGTCGGCTCTGCTGGACCACGCCCTCGCCCTGGTCTCAGTCCTACCGCGTCCGCTCGATCCCATCTTAGCTTGTTCGATCAATCTACGCAAGTTTGGTACGATCACGTTATTCTGGAACACCACTATCTCGACTATACAAGGGATTGAGGTTCCTTCGGAAACACCAAAACCTTCAAAGACCGTCCTTTCGAAAAACCGTAAAAACGCCAAAACGGCCCAACGTGGCCAAAACGGCCCACTTACGATTTTCCGAAAAAGAAGGATAACTATGACGGTTTATCTTTATCCTCACATAAGAGATAAATGTCAAGTTTCCAGAAGATAAATGTCAAGTTTCCAGAAGATAAATGTCAAGTTTTCCAAGATAAATGTCAAGTTTCCGATAAACACGAAGATGGACGAAAATGGAAAAAGCAACGATTCAGCCCGCGAGAAGATAGACCGTCTTAAGAGGAGTATATAAGTAGAGCTTTGAGCAAGAAGCAAACCAGATCACAAAAACTTCCAGAGTACTTAGAGCAAACTTAGGCATTATTTTCCGCTTTTACTAGCGAAGCCGCGACTAACCAGGTTAGAACTTAGGTTGCTAGACTAGCTTAACTTGCCGACAGCTCTTGTAGCCAAGGCTCTTACCTGTTGTTCACGCTCAAATGCGGATTCGGAAATAAGATCTTTTGCTCTATTCTTTGTTCTTACGATTTTATTTCGTTTTCATATTTTCTTTGTCGTACTGATTGTGTCGCAGCGCCCAGCAGATATCCGGACCTTCAGGGAAAGCTTGGTTCACTTGGCTTTCCTTCAAATCAACTTAATTTGACGGTGCGAATTTCGGTTCCCACATAAAGCAATAAAGAAAAGACGTTAGATTCAGGGTAGGTATTCAGGAATTCAGAATTATAAATACTATAAAGGCTAACTAGTTGCTTGCATGATATGTCAGAGCTCAACACTTATTAAATGAATCCATCAGCTCTTGCATTATTTAGTCCATCTATTACTTAGATGCTAAATGGTGTTTGCGGTCAGCTATCTTGCTGACAGTATCGATCGATGGTTCGATAGGAATATCGACCGATACACCTCTAGCTACATCGATCGATTACTCTATAGGAGTATCGATCGATACGGCTCTAAGCAAGCTTTATGCGCGAGTTGATACAATGTTCACCATGATCTTAGATCAGCTTTCGCATATCTCAAGAGGGTCATAACATGTTTAGGATGTTATTAGGAGTTGCATGTAATGAACAATGCAATCCAAGTTCATGTTCTAGGTAGCTAAGCTAGAAAAGCTTTAGTGAACAATCCTAACAATAAATATATAACAACTATAGCAATTATAGGCTGGGGCTAATCACTCATATCCTATATAAACCCTAAATCTAACAAATGAATCTACCCGACATGGCTAAGTAGTTCATAGCAACAAGGTAATAATAGAATTCATAGATCTATTAGTGGGTGAACCCTTAGGTCCCAATCACAAATATCTTTGGATCTCTCGTATAGATCTAGAATCCTATAACCATTGTTAAGAAGAACAAATAAAGAACTGAATAGAACTTTATTGAGAACTTGCAAAGTAATGAAAACAGTAAAAGAAATGGGTAGAAGAAGAAGGAGGCAAAAGGTGGTAAAAGCTTGTAAACTCTTTGTAAAAACTATAAACTTATCTCTGCCAAAACACTTAGGCACATATAAATATGAGTTCATTAGGTTAAAAAAAATCGCCAGGGGCATTCTTGTAAAATATGATATCTAGGGCTTCAAGTTCGGTCAGGTCCAACTAGTCATTCTGCCGCCTCAGTAACGATCGATATTACAGGGTGTACATCGATCGATTATGGTCTCGATGTATCGTCCTTCGGCTAATGTGTGTCGATCGATAGCACAGAGTGTGCATCGATCGATGTGTAACTCTGGTGTCGACCTCTGGTCTTGATCACGGGTGAACTCTTCTTTAAGCTCCAAAAAGGCACCTAAAACATCACTTTTCTCCAAAATGCTTCTGAACCTGAAAACATAGGTAATAGACTCCAAAACATAGATAATAGTAGTAGAAATACTTATATACCATGGGTAAAAACGGGTAAAATCCATGGTATATCAACTCCCCCAGACTTAACCTTTTGCTTGTCCTCAAGCAAACACATAGGCAGTCTTTATGAAAGAGGTTTTTGAAAAGCAGGGACTAAATCAAATTCAAACTTAGAATCATAACCTCTACTTTGTTGCAAACCACATCTAAGAGTCTGTCAATCACAGAAGTACATTATGCAATATCCTAATCAAACAACCTTGATCATCTAGCCAACAACTTAGCAATCATGTCTGACTAACCCCTCTACCGATTTTATTTCTGTACATAAAAATAAAAGTGCAGGCTTTACCATGGGAGTATCGATCACATGATGCAAGGTTGCTCAAACAAGTATATGGACCTGCAGGTAAAAATTAGTTTCTATCTTCTCTCTCTATTATTTCTCTCCTAGTCAAGTCTGCTTTCATTTGCAAGACATTGACCAAGATTGGACAGGCTTCCATGAATCAAGCCTTAATGGTTGCAGCCACCAAGTCCTGTTCACTTCTTTTTGACCTATATCCTAGGATTCATTGCGAAGCAAGTCTTGAAGGGGGTAACCACCAAGCCCTGTTCGAACCCTTTACCTATAGAACTCTTATGAATCAAGTCTTGAGGGGGGGTAACCGCCGAGCCCTGTTTGAATTCCTTCCTAATTAATAACTAACTAGTCCTAGAACATGAATTTAAGCTAATTTTCAATTTTTTATTTATTTATTTATTTTTTAGAGAACTGAATAAAATTAAATCTATATTCAAAATAAGAGAGAGGGTGATAAAATTATCTACACAAGGCTTTACCTTCCAGACTTGTTTGAAGCATCCGATCCCATGTATACCAAGCCCCAAGACAAGCAAAGAATGTCAGGTTAGGTTGGAAATCAGCTTTGGTTCCTCCAGACAATCAATGAAAGCGCTGTCATAGCTGATAGGTGATCAACTTTAGCATCTATAGTACATTCTGCATCAACAAATCTAAGAATGGTGCCTAAAAGATTGGTTAGATAAAAGTGAAAATTTAAATTATCATTATCCCTTTCGACTCAATAAAACAATTTTGAAAACATTTTAGATGAAATCAAAAGGTAAACAGCATCAGTAACATCCTCCCAGACTTAAATCATACACTGTCCCAATGTATAACCAGTCCGTGAAGGCATAGGCAATAATAAAATACACTGATATCGAAAAGTTGAGCGATATACCTTACCGCCATGCGACGATCGATGTTGAGTCGCCTTCGTCGATCGCTACTGTTTGGTTCATGTCGATCGATATCGACCGTGTCATGTCGGTCGATTTCAGTGGTAATCGCCTAATCATAACCGCAAAGAAAAAAATAATAAAAAAAAATCCTAAAGATAAAATGACATGAAAACTACCTAACAGGGTTGCCTCCCACTCAGCTTTGATTATAGTCATCCAGCTTGACTTTGATGGAATGAGCTACTCGAGATGAAGTCCAGTACTTGTTGGGAAACAAGTATCCTCTCAGATCTTTCTTCTCACCGAACCATGCGTCAAATAGGCTTCTTGTGGCTTCATATTCTCTGGTTCGTTTCTTCTTTATCTCAATCAACTCATCAGTGATCCTTTGAATCCTTTCTTCATGACCTTCAATGCTGAGCTCGTGCCATCCTAATTTCTTGTAGGCATGTTCTGAAAGATCACCGAGCTCCGCTTGATTGAATCAAGGCGCTGGATCATTTTGTCGTGGATGGAGCTGGTATCGATCGATTCCTTTGTTGAAATGTTGGTCGATGGCTGTTGAAGTCCATCGATCGATGCGCTGGTTCTTCTGTCGATCGATGCTAAGGGTGCAGGTCTGCTCGCAAGCTGCCTCTAAATGGCTTTGATATTTTTCTGCATCCCTTCTATGCTAGATTCCATGCTTCCAACCTCGTTAATAAGCGGGAAATACGCCTGCTTTAGACGCCTGTCTTGTGAATCATCCACGCCAGTGATTTCCGTGTAGACTTCATCAGCTAACTTATCCAAATCAGCTCGTGCAGATTTCTGAAGTTCAGATATCGATCGATGCAACATGTTGTTCATCGGTCGATTTGCTTCGCAGATTCTCGAAGCTTCTCGCAAAGAGCTTCATCTGGCCGCCGATTTCAGTCGCCTATCGACGATGTGAGGTTGAGCTCGTCGATCGATGCAATCGATGCAACTTGATAATCGAGCTGACGTTGGAACTTCTCAGCCTCCTCGCAGAGTATCCATGCGTAGCGAGTTCCTCTACTTTGTCTACTAAGAAGTGTATATCAGCAATTTTTCTCAGCTGCATTCAGGCGAAGTAATCCTCCAAAAGGATTGCAGGGTCGGGGTTCATATCTGCATGTGCCTCATTGATAACGCGGATAGATCGCTTCATTTCTTCCGTGCGATGCTTAGATCCCCAGGTTGTGGAAGATAGGTTCGAGGTTTTGGTGAGTTTGCTGCTGAGACGAGCTTCGCTTTCAGTTCTTTGCAGATATCTCAAGAGACTCATCGACCCTCATGTTTGAGTAAGTGGTCGATGGTGCAGCTTCATATCGATCAATGTGGATGTTACTCCACGATCGATATTGAACTTTGTTGGGTCAAAACGGTTATCTCGAAATCTACGGCTAAAGACCTTCCAAACTGAAAAGATTTCCGCAAACGACCGACGAGGGAAAGATCGAACAACGAAAACCCACGGACGGCGAGACGCCTGGCGCCGGGCGGCACGCTGGACGCTGGCTGGCCTACGCCGGGCGGCACTCGCCTGGCGCCATGCACGCTGGACGCTGGCTGGCTCTATACCGGGCACTCGCCTGGCGCCGGCGGCATCGCTGGACGCTGGTTGGCCTGGCGCCATGCACCTCGCCTGGCGCCGGCACTCGCCACGCTGGCCGCCTGGCGCCGGGCGGCACTCGCCTACGCCGGCACGCTGGACGCTGGCTGGCCTGGCGCCGGGCGCACGCCTGGCGCCGCGGACGCTGGCTGGCTGGCGCCGGGCGGCACCTCGCCTGGCGCCGGCGGCACGCTGGACGCTGGCTGGCCTGGCGCCGGCGGCACCCGCCACGCTGGCCGGCCTGGCCGGCGGCACTCGCCTGGCGCCGGCGGCACGCTGGACGCTGGCTGGCTGGCGCCGGGCGGCACTCGCCTGGCTGGCGGGCATTGCCACGCTGGCCGCCTGGCGCTGGGGCATTCGCCCTGGCGCCGGCGGTACGCTGGCGGGCCTATGCCGGGCGGCACTACCACGCTGGCCGCCTTCGGGCGGGTATCCCGCCCCGCCGGGCGCACGCTGGACGCTGGCCTCCGGCGGCACCTGCCACGCTGGCCGCCTGGCGCCGGCGGCACGCTGACGCTGGCCTGCCATGCCGCGGCACCACCACGGGGCCTGGCGCCGCGCACCTGACGCTGCCTGGCCGGGCGGCACTTGCCACGCAGGTCGCCTATGCCGGCGGCACTCGCCTAGCGCGGGCATCTTCGCTGGTCGGTCTCGGCCAGTCCGCCCTCGCCCCGTCTCGGTCCTATCGTGCTCGGTTCATTCCTACCTTAGCTTGTTTGGATCAGCCCTCGTGAGTTTGGTCTAATCAGCTATAGCGGTTTACCCGATTCTACGACATCGGATAAACATCAAGTCATCGAAAGATAGCGGAAAACTCGAGATAATTACAAAGACCTACTTAAAATGGAACATTTCCGAAGAGATAAGCTTGGGCCCAAAGGCGAGGCCCATCACCCCAAGGCAAACCGACCTAGAGATGGGTATATAAGAGAGCAAGAGCAGAAGAGAAGAGCATCCAAAAATCCGAGAATTAAACTTAGAGTATCCTGCTAGCTTAGAAAAACTAGGGTTTGGTGGTTAGACTAGCGAGCAAGGCTTAGGACGCTTGGCTGCTCGCGACTCTATATTTTTCTTTAAATCGCAAATCTCTATCTTCGGAGAATCCTTGTACTCGCCTCTTTCATCTAATAAAACGCCTTCGGCAAATATTTCAAACTCTTTATTTTTACCTATTGAACTTTATCGATTTCGTGGCAACGCAGAGAACTGGACCTTCAAGGAAAGTCGGGTTTACTTGGCTTTCCTCCGCAATCTTATTTATCGAAAATTGACGGTGGAATTTCGTTCTACAGCTTGCGCTAAGGAGGGGGGGACGGATTCTCTAACTCGAAACCACCGATCGATCAAAGTTCAGTATGACTTCTTCGCCAGCCCGCAACATCGTGATCTTCGAGGATCGAGCAACGCCCGCACGGTCAAACCTCACAACGATCTCCTCGTAATAGAACTCACGATCCAGGACATCGACGTAGCACGGTATTGGTCGACACCGATGCTCGCCAATATTATCTACAAAAGCACCCTCGAGGATGGGCGCCGACCTAAGCCCCCACGGATGACCCCAGCCCAGTACTCGACTCTCGAGAAATTATGACCCTCGGTTCAACTAACCTCCTAGTCAGAGCCGAGCGCCGCCAAAACACGGAATTCTGGTGATCGATGGTCCAACATCCTACAATGCGATAGTTGGAACTCCCCGGCTAAACTCCATGAGAGCGATCCCATCAACATTCCACCTATGCCTCAAGTTCCCAACGCTTCGGGTCGACAATACATGGTAGTCACGGAGCAGCTCAGATCTACCTCGCTACCGAACTAAAACGGAAAATTCTGAAATCGAAACCTCTCGAAAAGCAAACGGTTACAATTCACCGAGACCTTCTGGCAGTCCCAAAGAGCCGAGGCCCTGAAGGGAAGCTGAACCAACCTGCGAACCGGTGGTTTCAATCTGTCTCGACGATTCTTCCCCGAACGGTGTGTCGAGATCGAGCTAACCTCCGCGAACCGATGAAAGCAGAGCTCATCGCGATGCCTCAAAAGAACCTCAGTACGCTCAAGGTGGCTGGAGGATATGCCGAATCGACATTAGCGTAACATGTCACGAACTTAACATCGACCCAACTCACAAACCCGTGAAACAAAAGACGAAAGTTGGGACCTGAGCGTTAATCGCAGTCAATGAGGAAGTCGAAGACTCCTCAAAGTAGGGTCGATAACGAAGTCAGGTATCCGACTGGCTCGCCAACCCCGCCGTGGTAAAAAGAAAACGGCAAATGGCGGTCTGTGTCGATTTCACGGATCTGAATAAAGCCTGTCCAAAGGATTGCTTCCGCCCCACACATTGACCGACTGGTCGGGCAACCGCGGAAACAAGCTTCGTCATTCATGGACGCTTTTCCGTACAATCAGATCATGATGAATCCCGACGATCGCTAAAACTGCGCTCATCACAGACCGCTGAACGTATTGCTATAAGGTAATGCCTTCGGTCTTAAAACGCAGGTGCAACATATATCAGCGACTCGTCAACAAAATGTTTGCCAACAGCTCGCAAAACTATGGAAGTATACATCGATGATATGCTCGTAAAATCTCTTGACGAACACGATCACATAGCCCACCTAGAGGAATGTTTTGCACGACTCAACCAGCATAACATGAAACTCAACCCGCAAAATGTAGATTCGCAGTGGCATCGAGAATTCTCTGATACCTCGAACGATCGTGGAATCGAGGCCAACCCAAAACAAATCGACGACTGATAGAAATGGTCTCCCAGAACCAAGCGAAGTCCAGAGGCTAACCGAAGAGTCGCGTGAACCGCTTCATCTCACGGTCCACGGATAAGTGCCTACCATTTTACGAGACATTGAAGGGAAACAAGAAGTTCGAATGGTCCGAAAGCAATGTGAAAAGCTTTCCAGCAATTGAAACATTACCTAGCCACTCCACCAGTCCTCGCAAAACCGTGGAAGGTGAACCTCTTTTTTCTATATCGCAGTTTCCGCAACGGCGTCAGTGGCGCTCTTGATAATGAAGAACGCGCTAACAAAACCAATCTTTTACGTAGCAAGACATTACTGGATGCGAAACTCGATACCCTCTAATGGAAAATTAGCATTCGCTGTCATAACCTCGCAAGAAAACTAAGACCATATTTCCAGTCTCACGCTATAGTGGTTCTCACCACGCTCCCGCCACGGATAATCCTGCATAGTCCAAGTCAATCCGAGGCTCGCAAAATGGGCAATCGAACTGAGTGAGTACGACGTCAATACCGCCAAGGACGGTGCAAAGTCCCAAGTACTGGCGGATTTCCTGGTAGAATTACCCACTAGAGACATGACTATCGAGGAACCAAACTCAACTTGGGTCCTCCACGCCGACGGATCTTCATCCAAACAAGGATCCGAATCGAATACGCTCACCTCTCCAAACGGGAAATCCTAGAACAGTCTTTCCGATTGGCTTTTCACGCTTCAAACAATGAGGCAGAATACGGCACTCGCCGCAGGATTGCGGCTGGCCCATGGGTTAAAATCCGTAATATTCACGCTTACTCGCGATTCTCAGTTAGTCGCCAATCAATACAGCGGAGAATATGAGGCGAGAGACTAAAGGATGGACGATATCTAAAACTCGCCCAAGAGCTGGCTCGAATTTCGACCAGTTCGCCTCTGACCAGAATTTCGCCGAAAACGCCCAGGCTGACGCCTTGGCTGCCCTCGCCAAGCTCAGATCCAGGGCTCCAAAGAGTAATCCCGTCGAATTCATCGAGCATCCGAAAGCATCGACCACCAGTGGTCATCAATCTAATCCAGGACGAGATTGAAGATGCGAAGAAGTCGAGGATCAGCCGGAAGCGGATGTGAACCCGACCGAGTATGGCTGCGACAGCCCTTGGTTAGAACCAATCCGAGCCTATATCGTGAATGGAACCTTACCCAAAAATGGGCGCCCGTGAAGTAAAACCTGCTGCACGGTATGTCACGATAGAGGAGAAATTTATAAGTGGTGTTTCTCTGGTCCTCATGGCATGCGCAGAAGGGAAAGAGCAAGGAGAATCATGAAGGAGGTCCATTCAGGATCATGCGGAAATCATTCTGGCGGAAGATCTCGCGTTAAAATCAAACGCCACGGTTATTACTGGCCAACCATGGTAAAGATCTGCGAAGTTCGCCCGAAGTGCTAAAATGCCAAAGGCATGCTCCAACAATCCATCAACCCGCGGAGATCCTCTCCTCGATCTCGCCCCTATCCTTTCATGCGATGGTCCATGGACATCGCCGGACCTATGCACCCATCAAAACAAAACGCTTCCTCCTAGTCCTTACGGATTTCTTTTCCAAATGGGTAGAAGCGAATCCTACGCAAGTATCAAGGACACAAGTCGAGAACTTCGTCCTGAAACATATCATAACTAGACATGGGGTCCCGCATTTAAATCGTAACAGATAATGGATCTCAATTTATCTCTACTCGATTCAAGCATTCTTAAAATGGAAAATACGACTTACAAAGTCAACTCCCAGATATCCGCAATGCAATGGACAGGCAGAAACCATCAACAAACCGCCCTGACGGACTCAAGAAACGCCAGACGCCAAGAAGGGCGATGGGCAGGAGCTCAAGGAGTTCTTTGGTCGCGATCGTACAACCCCAAGACGGGCTACGGTGAAACTCCATTCGCCTCGCTACGGAACGGAATGTATGATCCCCGCGAAGTAGAATTCCCTGAGTACGGAGAAGATTCCTCCCCGAAGAGAGGATTTAAACGACGCTATGATGCTGGACAACCTCGACTCATCAATGAGCCGACCAGGCACTCACCGAATCCAGAATTACCAGCACGCCGCCGCAAGATACTACAACTCAAACGCACGCCATCGAGGTTCAAAGAAGGCGATTTAGTCTTACGAAAAGTCTTCCAAAACACCGAACTAAACGCAGGAAAACTGGGAGCAAACCGGAAGGACCGCATAAAGTCATAAAAGTAGTCCGACCAGGCTCATACCAAATCGCAAACATGCAAGACGCCAAAATCCCGAGAACTTGAATGCGATGCACCTCAAAAATACTACCACTAAACGATAAAGCTGGTACAAAAGAACTACGAGATGGCTTGATCCCTAGACAAGGGTATCGAGGCAACTCGCCAATCGGCGGATTCAGCTATCCCCCAATTTAAAAGGGGAGGGTACGATACTGATACTCCCACAAATTTCAAGACTCTAAAATTTTCAAACTTTTCACGACTTTTTCAAAATCAGCCGAGACGCCACAAACAGCGGATCTAGTGTCCGCTAAGCCATTATCACATCCAAAACAAATCCCGATGGCCAAACACTTCACGAGGCATTGTGAATGTGGACGCTTCCCCTGGTCAAACTTACGCCACCCTTGGTCCCGCTGGCCCAAAACGGAAACGACAGTTTTCTGGCTGCAGCATTCGCAAAGACATCCCCAAAGCCCGCAAACGCTTCAACGAGATGCATAAGGAAAATCGACCTTCAGCTATGTGACGCCGCTAACGCCAAGGACATTCTTTTCCGCGAAAACATTGCAGACGAAATCTTCGCCTCTAAAACATACAAACGCACCTCAAAACGGTATCATTTCGTTGTTGCTGATCACAACAAACTAACTCTAACGCCCTAAATGACAAATAGTCACCTTCGAGGGTAGGCTCTCTTACATCCGACAAGGATAAACATAGCTATACAAGAAATCCAAAATTTTGGTCTAGCTCTTCAGAAGGAAGTAGCTCGACTCACGCCAAAACAAATCATATAAGCCGACAACAATTCATGGATTTTAAACGGTACGAAAGGTTAAAATCGCAAACAGCAAAACGAAAAGCCATTTGTCATCGCAAAGCCTCAGTCGAGAGTAAACCTAGGTCTTGCCCTAAACCCAGCCACGCTGGATCTTGACATCTCACAGACATAGTATGGTATACGAGATCCAAAATTTGTCTCTTCACTTAAGCCTATTCGCTTCACGAAGTTTTCGCAGAATCGGTAAACCGCTGAAAATCTCGCTTTATGCATAATAGGTACGGTGATCATCGGGAACTAGGAATGAGACGACAACTCACACCCTCCTTCTCATACTTCAAAGAAAAACTGAAGTTCATAAATAATTAAAAACGCTTCATAGATTGAGACAAGGAAATTCAAACAAAACCCCATAAAAGGGCAGGGATTCAAGCCACCAACGCCAGTCCCGTAATACATCATGGCCTCTTAAACGGCCAAACACATAAAAACGAAATCCCAGAAGGGATTGATAGACCTAGACGCCCCAGAGCGCCATCTTCATCCTCACTTGCGATGTGGACAGCCTCGCCGCCTCCCTCACCGCAGATCGCCACTACCCGCTTCGTCCGCCACCCTCGCAATCTTCTCCCACGCCAGCCCCGATCCAATTTTCGAGGTCGGAGCTAGGTGCATTCGCTTGCAGACCGCGAGGATCGACTCGAATCTCCTCGGTGGTCGCCCACTCTCCTTTACAGACGATAATCTGGCTTCCTCCAAGTCCAAAGACGGGCCTCATTACCTCGGCAACTCGAGCTCGCTCAGACTCCCTCGATCCCCGCTAAAGCCAAGTCCTCTTACGGACAGCTATCAAGGACTCAAACAGGATGGCTATCCTCGCCGACGACATAGAAGTCGCCACTGCATCAGCAACCTCCGAGGTTCTACCGCTCATCTCCTCGTGAGCCTGAACCTTCTCCCGAAGACGGCGGACTTCCGAGGATTTACTCTTTCTTCTTCACCTGAGTAACGAAGCTAGCGTCTTCCTGTCGCGCCAAGATCGCTGATACGAACTCTCGCTGGGACGCCCGGGCGGCATGGGTATCCTCGACAGTCCGCAATGCGGCCTTAGTACGCCTAACGCTTCCTCGCGACGACTCCAGTTCCTTCGATAGATTTAATGACTTCCGACCGGACTCGCCAAGCATTCCACGATCAGAGACACAAACTGTCCGCAAAAGGAAAGAGTAAGTATCATCGCAAAAACCGTGCAAGAGTTACGGACAAAATCGAACCTTGAACGATGACGCACCAATGGCTCTCAGAGGTCGCCTCGCTTCGCGACCCCGCTTTTTCGCCCCGACGCTGGCCAGCTCTGCCCTTCCTTGGCAGTGGCACCAGCCGCTGGTAGTCCTAAGACAAGTTCCGCTTCACGGGGAAGAGGTGCAGATTCTATCGCATCATCTCTTCCGAGATCACGATCGGGCAGTCAAGAACCCGATGGATGGATCTGAACATCGAGTCTGTTCGGAACAATAACCCCTTCGTGGACGGAGGGCATCGGATGGGACTTCAGAACTTGGAACCAAAGGAGCAGGCAAAGGAGTTGGAGCCGCTGAAGAAACATCGCGCCTCCTCCGCCCGCTCGAGCCTTTCGCAGCACTACGCCGATAGCTTAGCCTTGAAAGAATCAAACCCATCAGTCAGGGACGGAATAGCCTCGAACGCCTGAACGGGCGGAGCTTGACTGGTCGGAACCGACGGAGCTTGGTCGGCCTCGCCCATCTCAACATCGTAACCACTCTTTCAACTTGGGATGAAGACATTTTTTCTCGAGAGAGAAGAAGAGAGAATTTGGAAAGATGTGAAGAATGAGAAGGAGGGTTGGCTACTTATAAAAAAAGGGGAGAAGACACAGATTCTCGGAAAAATCCTTAGCCAAAGATTTCGATTTTCAAAAAATTAGATCATTCGCCCGCGAAAATCGCTCTCCGACCTTACGGGCTGGGGCTAACTGTGGGTCAAAACGGTTATCTCAAATCTACGGCTAAAGACCTTCCGAAACTCAAAAGATTTCCGCAAACGACCGACGAGGGAAAGATCGAACAACGAAAACCCACGGACGGCGAGACGCCTGGCGCCGGGCGCACGCTGGACGCTGGTGGCCTGGCCGGCGGCATCCTCGCCTGGCGCCGGGCGCACGCTGGACGCTGGTGGCCTGGCGCCGGGCACTCGCCTGGCGCCGGGCGGCACGCTGGACGCTGGTCTGGTCTGGCGCCGGCGGCATTCGCCTGGCCGGGCAAGACTCGACGCTGGCCGCACCGGCCGGGTATTCCCGCCTGGCGCCGCGGCACGCTGGACGCTGGCTGGTTTGGCTGGCGGCACTTCTCGCCTGGCGCCGGGGCATCGCTGGACGCTGGCTGGTCTATACCGGGCGTACCTCGCTCAAGGCCAATGGCATGGGGACGCTGGTTGGCCTGGCGCCGTGGTACTCCGCCTATACCGGGCGCACCTGCCACGCAGCCGCCTGGCGCCGCACTCGCCTGGTGTCCGCGACGTTGACGCGCTGGTTTCCATGCTGGCAGACTCGCCCGGCGCCGGGCGTAATTCGCCACGCTGGTCGCCTATACGGGCGTAATTGCCCATGCCGCGGCACTACCACGCTGGCCGCCTACGCCGGCGGCATTTCGCCCTGGCGCCGGGCGGCGCTGGACGCTGGGTCGCCTGGCCGGAGGCACCTGGCCAGCTGGGTTCTCGGCGTCGGGCTGGTATCCGCCCCGGGTACGGGCTGCACGCTGACGTTGGTTGGTTCGGCGCCGGGCGGTAATTGCCACGCTGGCTTGCCTGGCGGCATTCGATGCCTGGCTAATGCCGGGCGGCACTCGGGCCACGCAGGTCGATTCATACGGGCGGACTCGGACGCTGCTTCCGGCCTGGCGTTTCTGCACCTGCCACGCAGTCGGCTCATACCGCTGCACTCGCCCAGCGCTGGTTGCATCTCGCTGGTCGGTCCGGCCAGTCCGCTGCCCTCGCCCCGTCTCGTCCTATCGTGCTCGCCTTATTCCTACCTTAGTTTTTTCGATCAGCCCCTCGTGGAGTTTGGTCTAATCAGGCTATAGCCGTTTACCCGATTCTACGACATCGGATAAACATCAAGTCATCGAAAGATACCGGAAAACTCGGAGATAATTACAAAGACCTACGAAATGGAATATTCCTGAGATAAGCCAGTCTGGGGAAGGCGGCCCATCACCCCAAGCAAACCACCTAGATGGGTATATTATGAGAGCAAGAGCATAAAGAGAAGAGCATCCAAAAATCCGAATTAGACTTAGAGTATCCCCGCTAGCTTAAAAACTAGGTTTGTGGTTAGACTAGCTGAGCAAGGCTTAGACGCTTTGGCTGCCTCATGACTCTATATTTTTTTTCTTTTAAATCGCAATCTCTATCTTTCGAGAATCCTTGTACTCGCTCTCTTTCATCTAATAAAACGCCTTCGGCAAATATTTCAAACTCTTATTTTACCTATTGAACTTTATCGATTTCGTGTGGCAACGCAGAATCCGGACCTTCAAGGAAAGTCGGGTTTACTGGCTTTCCTCCGCAATCTTATTTATCAAAATTGACGGTGTGAATTTCGTTCCCACAAACTTGTCTGGCCATGGTTCTCAGGTGTTGCTAAGATCTTCAAGTTCCAGCTCAAGACGTTGAACCTTCTTGAGTAATCCTGGTGCTGTGACCAACATCCAGCTTCATCTCAATCGTGAAGCTTGTCTGTGGCCTCCTCTAAACTCTTTCCATGGAGAGCTTTTCCCATTTATGCTCTCCAAATACCAGTGAACATCTCTGATCTCGCTCTTGGTGGATTTTTGCACCACTCTTCTTGTAAATGAACTAGCTGCTCGTAGACAGATGTAAGAGCCATTCATTGAAGTTCTTTGAAGCAGCTTTGATGTCGCTTCTGGGAACTCGATGACTTCACCATCTATTCCTCTAGCAAACCCTTTCTCTCTCAGACCCCATACTCATCTCTCTGCTCCCAAAAGAATTTTCGAACTCCATATCGAAAAGTTCTCTTCCTCAATTCCGACACCTATCGATCGATGTGATACACACAAAGATCGACCAATTTTACGCT
>CM028242.1:43420447-43547006 GCA_016432835.1 Brassica nigra | reverse complement strand
CCTACCTTAGCTTGTTTGGATCAGCCCTCGTGAGTTTGGTCAATCAGGCTATAGCGGTTTACCGATTCTCGAGACATCGGATAAACATCAAGTCATCGAAAGATAGCGGAAAACTTCGGAGATAATTACAAAGACCTACGAAAATGGAATATTTCGGAAGAGATAAGCTTGGGCCCAAAGGCGAGGCCCATCACCCCAAGGCAAACCGACCTAGAGATGGGTATATAAGGAGAGCAAGAGCAGAAGAAGAGCATCAAAAAATCCGAGAATTAGACTTAGAGTATCCTGCTAGCTTAGAAAAACTAGGGTTTAGGTGGTTAGACTAAGCGAACAAGGCTTAGGGCGTTTGGCTGCCTGCGACTCTATATTTTTCTTTAAATGCATAAATCTCTCTATCTTCGGAGAATCCTTGTACTCGTCTCTTTCATCTAATAAAAGCCTTCGGGCAAATATTTCAAACTCTTATTTTTACCTATTGAACTTTATCGATTTCGTGTGGCAACGCAGAGAATCCGGACCTTCAAGGAAAGTCGGGTTTACTTGGCTTTCCTCCGCAATCTTATTTATCGAAAATTGACGGTGTGAATTTCGGTTCCCACAAACTTGTCTGGCCATGGTTCTGTGTGTTGCGAAGATCTTCAAGTTCCAGCTCAAGACGTTGAACCTTCTTGAGTAATCCCTGGTCTGCACTGAACATCCAGTTCATCTCACTGTGAAGCTTGTCTGTGGCCTCCTCTAAACTCTTTTCCATGGAGAGCTTTTCCCATTTGCGTTCTCCAAATAGACCAGTGAACATCTCGTTGATCTCGTCTTTGGTGTAGATTTCTTGCACCAATTCTCTTCTTGTAAATGAACTAGCGTGCTCTGGTAGACAGATGTAAGAGCGCTCGTCCATTGAAGTTCTTTGAAGCAGTTTCTTGATGTCGTCTTTAGAAACTCTGATGACTTCACCATCTATTCCTCTAGCAAACCCTTTCTCGTCTCTGTAGACCCCATACTCATCTCTCTGCTCCCAAAAGAATTTTCGAACTCCATATCGAAAAGTTCTCTTTCCGAATTCCGGACACCTATCGATCGATGTGATACACACAGTATCGATCAATTTACGTTGAAAATCTGGATCCTTCGTGTTGAGATGATTATCCTCAGCTTCCTTTGGCTCGGTTGTTGTGTCTGCCTCCTTGTGCTGATGACGGTGGTCTGGTCCATAGCGTTGCTGCTGGAATAGGTTTTGGGATCCGTTGGCTAACTGTAGAACGTGTGCAATGTCCTCTTTGGATATGTGGAGTGTTCGTCCATCCATTGAGCGTGCAAAACCTTGTGAATCCCTGAAAATACCAAACTCATCCGGGATTAGATTACCGAAATTAATTACATTTGAATTTGTTACCTTGGATGGTTGGACGTATGTATCGGTCGATGGCACAGGTTCTGAATCGGTCGATGGTTGTTCAGGCCTATCGGTCGATTGTGCTGGTGCCGTGTCGATCGATGAGACTTCCTCGGGTTGGGTGATGTATGTTGGCGTTGCGGTCTTGACCGCAAAGCTCTCGTACTGGTAATCGCTTTCCCAGCTCCCGATTGAGTAGTCTCTGTCTCGCTTGTTGTTGACTGTGTTGTCGAATGATGCGAGGCAAGTAGTATCGATCGATGAGGAGAAGGTCCTGTCGATCGATGTCGTGATTCTGAGGTTGTGGTGGAGAAGTCGATCTTCATCTTCTGGAAGGTTGTGACACTCTATAGCTCTCTCCTCCTCGTAATCATCAATATACTCCTCAATGTGAGTAGTATTTGCAGCATGTGGTGGGATGTAGTAGTCGTTCTCCCACTCGTTTACTTCGAAATCACCTTCTGGAAACTCCTGTTCGATCTGGTTGAATAGTGAATCGATCGATGACCATGTAAGTGTGTCGATCGATGTCAGGTCACTAGGGTTGATCGATAAGACAGTGCTACTATCGATCAACTCTGCGGTCTCCGTCTCGTATGCGTCTTGTGAATGGTATTCATCTCCACAGTAGCAAACAGCTACAAGTTCTGAGCCGTCTTGGATCTTCTTAGGGACCTTGATGACTCGTACTGGATCATAGTAGACCGTAGGATTGATCAGGGTTAGGCACAGTTTGTTTGTCTGAAGGTTGCAGACTGCTCCAACTGTGGCTAGTAAGGCTCTTCCAAGTAGCAAAGAAGTAGGTAGGGTTACCTTGACGTCCAAGACCTGGAAGTCTACTGGTATTAGGGCTTCTCCTATGGTAACCTCAAGGTTTCTCATAATTCCTCCATAGTTCTGCTGAGAACAATCCACAAAGGTGAACGATTCTTCAGTAGGCTCTATCTTCAGACCTAGATGGTCTGCTATCACCTTGGGTAAGATGCTAACTCCAGATCCTGTGTCACATAGAGCACGTGGGAAGTTGACCCCATGGACTGAGCAAGGAACAACGAACTTCCCTGGATCACCCTTCTTCTCAAGTTTGATCATCTTCTTCATACTTTCTCTGACTTGGTTCAACATCTTCTTGATGTCTTCTTCTGTCTCCTTAGTTTCTCTGAAAAACATCCACAATCAGTGTGAAAAGTAGGCTTCTTCAAAGGGTTTCTCTATAGGTATCCTTAGAACTCTCTTTCTGAAACTTGCCAACTCTTTCTCATTAACTCCTCTTTTAAGGTGTTTAGGAACCTTCTCTTTCCTTTTTCTTAGAACTCTGCCATCTTTTTCCTTTTCTATCTCCATTGGATCAATAATATCCGTGGGCTTCTTCATTATGGCGGTTGGTTGGTTTCTGGAAGGCTTAGATTGCTCCCGGAGTGCATTAAGTCGTGCAACATCTATCATGGGAAGTTGCACTCGGCGTGTGATAACTGAATATCGATCGACAGGTTCTGGAGTGTGTCGATCGATTTCATTATCCTTCGGTCGATCGATGGGACGTCTGTCCTGTCGGTCGATGTTGTAAGGGCTGGGCGGATGTGGGTGCTTTGCTGCGAACTCCTCGTGAGTAAGTATCTTCACGGCGTTGCACTCGTGAGTGGACTTCAAGATCCATCGGTCGATGTTCGTCTGGGTCCATCGATCGATTGGTGTTGGCGTACATCGATTGATGTGGATGTCCTTACATCGGTCGATTCCAGTGGTTGCCGCCAATACTCATGAAACTTTCAATCTGGAAATCTCCCTCTTGCAGCTTCTCTTGCTTAACCACTCTCCAAAAATCATCTTCTATGATAGCATTGACGTTGTGGCTTGTTGTTTCTTCTCCAGTCCCCTTTCCTAAAGCTTCCTGCTTCTTAACAGCTTCTCCTGTCTGAATCACCTGAGTCTCTAGTTTCTTCACATGAGTACTCAAAGCATCAAGCTTTGTGTTCAAAGTAGTGTAGACAGCGTCGATCTTTCCATTGAAGTTCACCTCTAACTGCTGCTGGCTTTCAAGAACTTTGCTGAGCATGTCTTCTAGCTTTCCTTCTGGGGTTGGTGTGGGTGGCTTCATGTAAGATGAGTTTCCATAACTCCTGTTGTTGTTGGTGTTGCTGCTGTTGAAGTTGCCTCTTTGTCTCTGAAATTTCTGTTTCCTTGGTTTCCAGATCTCTGAAATCCGGTTCCACTGATCCAGTTGACTTCTACTTCTATGTAGTCATCTTCTTCATTAGCATCTGCATCCTCTACTGAGCAGATTTGCTTGTTTAGCAGTTTCTGAACATTGTCAAGTGTAGCTTGTACCTCATTTATCTGTTCCTTTCCAAGGAACGCTGTAGATCTTGCTCTTACAATGTTCTTCGTGCTGTTGCTGGATGCTAGGTGGTCTATTAGCTTCACAGCATCTTCAGGATTCCTTGTGGTGAAGTTGCCTTCACTCGCAGTGTCCAGAGCCATCTGATATTTCAGTGCGATGCCTCTGAAGAAAGTGCAAAGCAGTTGCACCTTGTTGAATCCATGGTGTGGACAATCTCGCTGGTAAGACTTGAATCTGATCTAGGTATCCTTGAATGACTCTCCAGGCTCCTGGTTGAATGTGGCAATTTTCCTCCTTAAGTCTTCAGCGCGCACATCATCAAAGAAGTTACGCAAAAATGCGCTTTTGATATCGCTCCAGGATGTAAGAGATCCTGGTGGTAGTTGCTTAAGCCACTGTAAAGCTTCTCGAGTTAAAGAGTGTTTGATGAGCTTAAAGAGAAGGTAGTCCACAGGGACTCCATTGGCTTTGATAGCAGATATGAGATCCTCGAACCTCTCCAGATGGTCTATGGGATGCTCATTGGACAGCCCACAGTAGGGTGTCTGTCCCACAAGGGTGTAGTACTGCGGCTTGAGCTCGAAATCGCCTCTCTGAATAGCAGGGGGACGAATGGCTGATCTGTTGGTGTAGAACTGATCTGAACGGTTGTAGTCAGCTAGTGTTCGAGCAGCCTCTTCTACAGGTTGAACAGCTCCTGTAGGTGCAGTTTCTGGCTTAGGGATTACTTCATTCTGAGCATTGAGTTTCTGACCTGCTTCATTCTGAAGGTGACCTTCTTGGTCCATGAAGTCTCCATTCTCATCTCGTATGAGAATAATAGAACAACCATGACTGAAAAGTATCAATCGGTATACAGATAGGTGTATCGATCGATGTCGGATGAAAGGTGTCGGTCGACGGTGAAGTAGTGTCGGTCGACAAGAAGATCGAGTATCGATTAAAAAGCGGTGTCTCGGTCGGCGGGGTGCGTCGATATCGGTCGACAGGCAGTTGATGGTGTCGATCGATGCGGAACGGATTTCCTTGCGGATTGAGCGTTCCATGCTAGCAGGTCTTCGAGAACAAAGTTGAGATTCCTTGTTGCTTCGGTGCTGCTGGGCATGTACCGAAAAGACAAGAAAAATTTTGTGTCGAAAACAAATTAAAATAAAAATAAAAATAATCTAGAACTAATCAGATTAAATCCTATTGTATCAAAGCTCTCCGGCAACGGCGCCAAATTTGATATCACTCAAATTACCCTAAGGAGTCACTTTACTCTCAAATAAGAGGTTCAGTTGTAGTACTTAGGGATCGAATCCACTGAGAGCTAGTGTACAAATAAGATGCAATCTTAGTGATTATGCTAGGTTGAAAATGGTTTAAAAGTAAATTGCAGGTTTGTTGAGTAATGGTAAGATTACTCACTTGAAAGAATTTGGTTTTAAAGCAATAAAGAAAAGAAGTTAGATTCAGGGTAGGTATTCAGGAATTCAGGATTATAAATACTATAAAGGCTAACAAGTTGCTTGCATGATATGTCAGAGCTCAACACTTATTAAATGAATCCATCAGCTCTCGCATTATTTAGACCATCTATACTTAGATGCTAAATGGTGTTTGCGGTCAGCGATCTTGCTGACAGTATCGATCGATGGTTCGATAGGAATATCGACCAATACACCTCTAGCTACGTCGATCGATTACTCTATAGGAGTATCGATCGATACGGCTCTAAGCAAGCTTTATGCGGGAGTTAATACAATAATCACCATGATCGTAGATCAGCTTTCGCATATCTCAAGAGGGTCATAGCATGTTTAGGATGTTATCAGGAGTTGCATGTAATGAACAATGCAATCCAACTTCATGTTCTAGGTAGCTAAGCTAGAAAAGTTTTAGTGAACAATCCTAATAATAAATATCACAACTACATCAATTATAGGCTGGGGCTAATCCCTCATATCCTATTTAAACCCTAAATCTAACAAATGAATCTACTCAGATATGGCTAAGTAGTTCATAGCAACAGGGTAATAATAGGAATTCATAGATCTATTAGAGGGTGAACACTTAGATCCCAATCACAAATATCTTTGGATCTCTCCTCTAGATCTAGAATCCTATAACCTTTGTTAAAAAGAACAAATAAAGAACTGAATAGAACTTTATTGAGAACTTGCAAAGTAATGAAAACAGTAAAAGAAATGGGTAGAAGAAGAAGGAGGTAAAAAGGTGGTAAAAAGCTTGTAAAACTCTTGTAAAAACTATAAATTTATCTCTCTGCCAACACACTTAGGCACATATAAATATGAGTTTATTAGGTTAAAAAAACTCGTCAGGGGCATTCCTGTAAAATGTGATATCTTGGGCTTCAAGTTCGGCCAGGTCCAACTTGTCTTTCTGCCGCCTCAGTATCGATCGATAGTACAGGGTGTACATCGATCGATTATGGTCTCGATGTATCGTCCTTCGGCTAATGTGTCGATCGATAGCACAGAGTGTGCATCGATCGATGTGTAGCTCTGGTGTCGATCTCTGGTCTTGATCACGGGTGAACTCTTCTTTAAGCTCCAAAAAGGCACATAAAACATCACTTTTCTCCAAAATGCTTATGAACCTGAAAACATACCTAATAGACTCCAAAACATAGATAATAGTAGTAAAAACACTTATATACCATGGATGAAAACGGGTAAAATCCATGGTATATCACCTTCCTAAGTAGAGAGCCAGATTGGATACAGCCAGCAATGGATTCTTCCTGGGCAGATCTGAAGAAGATGCTGAGGAGCTGGTGGACAACATGGTGAAGAGTGATTCAGTTGACAGTGGAGAACATGACAGAGCTGATAGAACCACCATAGCTGATGACAACCAGACAAAGAAGGAAATCAAATCCTTGCAGGAGAAGATGGATTTGCTTCTTGCTAACCAAGCCAAACAAAAGCAGATGAACTTTGTGGGTGGTCCTAGTCAAGAAGCTCCTACTAAGGCTAATGAGGTTGATGGTTTGGAAGGCCAAGAAGAACTTTGCTTCATCAACAACAATGGTACTTGGTACAGGAAGGAACCTAACTTTCAGTACAACAACTACCAGCGGAGGTCTTATCCTAACAACCACCAAGGAGGCTATCAGCCCAAGCAAAACACTCAGCAAGGGAACTATCAGCCTAGGAAAAACACCCCTCCTGGTTTTGGCAATCAAGGCAATCAGTCTACTCAAGCTCAAGGCAACTCTTCCCAAGCTAAAGCTCCAGATTCAAGTATGGAAGCTATGTTCAAGCAAATATTGGAAGCTCAGTCTAGAACCGCAAAGGACATTGGCCATTAGTTCAAGATAGTTCACTCCAAGATTGAGTGTAGCTATACTGAGCTAAACAACAAGATAAGAGCTTTGGAGAGAAAGTTTGCTTTAATGAACTCTCAGCCAAGTCGCCAACAAGGAACACTAACTGGGAAGTCCGAGCAAAACCCCAAGGAGCCAATGAAAGCAATCACCTTGAGAAGTGGTAGAGAGTTACCTCCAAGATTTCTCCCCAAGGATGGTGAGAAACTAGGTGGGGGTGGCCATCAACATTGATGATGAAGTTGTGATTGTAGATGAGAAGGTTGATGAAGAGATTCTAGAAAAGATTGTTGAAGCTAAGGTTAAAGGAAAGGTTGGAGAAAGAAGAGAACACTGAAACATGGTGAAGTTGCCACTCCAACAAAAGAGTCTTCCTTTGTTCCTCCTCCTATGAACCTAAGCTGCCATTTCCTGGTAGATTCAAGAAGCAATTATTGAGAAGTACAAAGCACTCTTTGAGAAGCAAATGAGTGAAGTTCAAGTCACAATGCCTATCATTGATGCCTTCATGCTTGTCCCTCAGTACAGCAAGTTCTTGAAGGATGCTGTGGCTGCTAAGAAGAAGGAAATGGAGGGAATGATGGTTCTTACTCATGAGTGCAGTGCCATCATCCAGAGATTGACAATCCCTAAGAAGCTAGAGGATCCATGATGCTTTACTCTACCTTGTGCCATTGGTCCTTTGATTTTTGAGAGGTGTTTATGTGATTTGGGAGCCAGTGTCAGTCTCATGCCACTATCTGTTGCCAAGAAGCTTGGATTCAGCCAATACAAGAAGTGTAGACTATCTTTGGTACTTGCTGATCGCTCAGTTAAGTTTCCTATTGGTATCCTTGAAGACCTCCCTGTGATGGTGGGAAATTGTGAGATTCCTACTGATTTTGTGGTGCTAGAGATGGACGAAGAAGCTAGAGACCCTTGGTCCTTGGAAGACCATTCTTAGCCACAGCAGAGCCATTATCAATGTGAAGGAAGGCAAGATTGATATTCATTTGGGGATGGAGCACAGTCTCCACTTTGACATCAAAGAATTGATGAAGAAGTCAACTGTGCAAGGCCAAGTGTTTTAAATTGAAGAGATGGAAGCTCTGGCTGATGAGCTTCTTGAAGAGTTGGCGCTTGAAGAGTTGGTAATTAAGGACACCTTGCAACATGCATTGACAATAGATAAAGAAGTCCAAGTGGTTGAGAACAAGGAGAGTGATGCTTATGTGAGAATGCTGGATTCTCATAAGAAGATTGATGGTGAAGCCCGGTACGAGGAGCTTACACATGAAGTTCACCAAGCTGCTTCAGCCACTCAAGAAGAGGACATCCAACAAGATGATTGGAGTGAGCTCAAGGCACCAAAAGTGGAGCTCAAACCTCTTCCCCATGGTGTAAGATACGCATTCGTAGGCCCTAATGAGACATACCCTGTCATTGTGAGTAGTGAACTTACTGAACTTGAGCTTTCTCAACTTTTAAATACCCTTAAAAAGTTTAGAAAAGCAATTGGGTACTCACTAGATGATATTAAGGGGATATCATCTTCTTTGTGCATGCATAGGATACATCTTGAGGATAAATCAATGACTTATATAGAGCATCAAAGAAGGTTAAATCCTAACCTGAAGGATGTTGTAAAGAAGGAGATTCTTAAACTCTTAAATGCTGGTGTTATCTACCCTATTTCAGATTCTAAATGGGTATCTCCTGTGCATGTTGTCCCAAAGAAAGGTGGTATCACTGTGGTTAAAAATGATAAGGATGATTTGATACCAACTAGAACCATAATTGGCCATATGATGTGTATTGATTATAGAAAACTCAACTCTGCATCTAGAAAGGATCATTTTCCATTGCTATTTATTGCTCAAATGCTTGAGAGACTTGCGAACCATCCTTTCTGTTGCTTTCTTAATGGGTATTCAGGGTTCTTCCAGATCCCCATACATCCCAATGATCAAGAGAAGACAACATTCACATGCCCCTATGACATCTTTGCTTATCGAAGGATGCCATTTAGGTTATGTAATGCTCCAGCAACCTTTCAAATGTGCATGATGTTTATCTTCTCGGATATCATTGAGGATATAGTGGAGGTATTCATGGATGATTTATCTGTCTACGGATCTTCGTTTTCTGCTTGTTTGTCCAACTTGTGCAGGGTCCTACAGAGATGTGAAGACACCAACCTTGTGGTGAATTGGGAGAAGTGTCACTTCATGGTCAAAGAGGGGATTGTGCTTGGGCATAAGATTTCAGAAAAGGGTATTGAAGTGTACAAGGCTAAGATTGAAGTGATGGTTAGTTTGCCTCCACCAAAGACAGTGAAAGACATCAGGAGCTTTCTTGGCCATGCTGGGTTCTATAGAAGATTCATCAAGGACTTCTCAAAGATTTCTAGACCAATGACCAAGTTGCTGTGCAAAGAGGCCACTTTCAGCTTTGATGTAGAATGTCTTGAAGCCTTCAAGAAGATAAAGGGTGAACTTGTTAGTGCTTCCATCGTCCAGCCACCTGATTGGGATCTCCCCTTTGAGATAATGTGTGATGCTAGTGATTTTGCTGTTGGGGCTGTTTTGGGGCAGAAGAAGGATGGCAAATTCATGTGATTTATTATGCGAGACAAACCTTGAATGATACACAGATGAAGTATGCCACAACTCAGAAAGAGATGCTGGCCATTGTCTTCGCCTTTGAGAAGTTCAAAATTTACCTCGTGGGTTCCAAAGTCATTGTGTACACTGACCATGCAGCTTTGAGACATCTTCTAGCAAAGAAGGATGCCAAGCCAAGACTATTGAGGTGGATTCTTTTGCTTCAAGAGTTTGACTTCGAGATCAGAGACAAGCCCGACATTGAGAATGGAGTAGCTGATCACTTGTCCAGGCTGAGAATTGAAGGTGGAATCCCTATTGATGAAGGACTTAGACAGGAGCAGGTCATGGCTATCATGTCAGTGGTGGCAGTTATTGAGACTGGAAAGAAGATTGAAGAGGTCAAGGCAGCTGAAGAGAAGGGGCCTTGGTATGCTGATTTGGTTAACTACTTAGCCACTGGGAAGGAGCCATTGGATCTTGCGGGATATGAGAAGAAGAAGTTCTACAGAGATTTGAAGAGATGCTATTGGGATGAGCCATACCTCTACACTCTTTGCAAGGATCAGATCTATAGAAGAGTGGTGGCTGATGAAGAAATTGAAGGGATCCATACACATTGCCATGGATCTTCCTATGGAGGATATTTTGCTACCTTCAAAACTGTCTCAAAGGTGTTACAAGCTGGATTTTGGTGGCCACACATGTTCAAGGACACACAAGACTTTGTTTCAAGTGTGATTCTTGCCAAAGGAGAGGAAACATCACCAAGAGAAATGAGATGCCTCAAAATCTAATTCTTGAGGTAGAAGTGTTTGATGTATGGGGGATAGACTTCATGGGACCTTTTCCTTTTTCTTATGGTAACAAGTACATCTTGGTGGCTGTTGACCATTCTCCAAATGGGTTGAAACAGTGGCTAGTCCTACAAATGACTCAAGAGTGGTGATAAAAATGTTTAAGAGCATAATTTTTCCAAGATTTCGAGTTCCAAGAGTGGTCATAAGTGATGGAGGCTCACACTTAATTAACAAGGTGTTTGAAGGGCTTCTAAAGAATAAGGGAGTGAAGCATAAGGTGGCAACACCCTACTACCCAAAAACCAGTGGCCAAGTTGAAATCTCCAACAAGGAAATCAAGGGCATTCTAGAGAAAATAGTTGGGACTAAGAGGAAGGATTGGTCAGATAAGCTTGATGATGCTTTGGGCCTACTGGGACAGCTTACAAGACTCCCTTGGGTACCACACCTTTTAACCTTGTGTATGGGAAGGCATGCCACTTACCAGTAGAGCTTGAGTACAAGGCATTGTGGACTGTTAAGTTACTGAACTTTGACATCAAGAGTGCCAAGGAAAAGAGACTTCTTCAACTCAATGAACTGGATGAGATAAGGATGGATGCCTTTGAGAACTCAAGGATCTACAAGGAAAAGACCAAGGCCTTTCATGACAAGCACATCCTCAAGAGAGAGTTCAAGCTGGAGATCAAGTCCTTCTTTATAACTCTAGACTGAAGTTATTTCCAGGAAAGCTCAAGTCAAAATGATCTGGTCCATTTGTGATCAAGGAAATGAAGCCTTATGGAGCTATTGTGCTTTGGAACAAGGAAGGAGGAGATTTTACAGTGAATGGACAGAGGGTCAAGCAGTTCATGGCCACTACACCAAAGGAGATTAGGACATCAACCCCACTCTCTTATCCTTCCCTTGCCTAACCTTAAAGGAGGCAAAGTAAAGCTAGTGACTTTAAACAAGCTCACTTGGGAGGAAGTCCCATGGTTATCCTTGTAAATATTGCATTAGGATTTATTTTTCAAGGCTCTTGGATGTTGGGAGATCAGTGGGATCGAGGTGGTGTGCATGAGGCTTTAAAATGAGATGGAAAGCAAGACAAGTAGTTCCGGACAGCCCAAGGTCAGAGAACGCGCGGTCTGATACGCGAGGTCTATGCAACCCGCTCGGATAGCCGTGCTGATCAGGACATGAGACGAGCGGGCGTGCTGGTCAGCTGTACCGCACGGGAACGGAAGGACGGACGGATCGGCCAGTGCACGGTCTGGGATGCACAGTACGTAGCACCCGCGTGGGAACTAAACGCTTGCTCGAAGACCGGACGCGCGGTCAGTTATGTGTGGGACGTGTGAGCCGTGCGGGCGGATGCAGAAGCCAAGCGGGCAGCGTGATGTATGCGCCGGACATACCATCCGCGCAGGAACCAACCGTACGGACGCCCGAGAGAAAAGACGCGGGTAACCCACTCGCCCGCGTCCCGACCTGCGTCCCGACCCGGCCGACCCAAGGTAAGTGTTTTCTTCTTTATTTATCGACCCAGACCCAACCGCCCACATTCTGACCCGACCCAGACCCTCCTAATACCTTGAAATTGTGTCTCTCCTCACTTCACCATCTTCCCAAATCTCAAAACCTCTCTAGCCTCCATTCACCTAAAACCTCATATCTCACTCAAATCTCCACCAAATCACTCCATTCTTTTTCCCACATCCAAGTCTTCATCCTCTTAGTCTAATTCCTTGAATCTTTTCATCTTTATCCTTTATCCAAAACAAGGTATGGTTTCCTTAAGTTCAAATTGTAATGCTCATGAACCCTAAAATTTTGAACTTGAAATTTGGCCATTTTCTTGTTAGATTCTTGTGAAATAGACTAGGGAAGGCTCATATATCATGATGGGTAGTTGATTTCATGGTGGAATTGAGTTTAATTTGAAATTTGAGAAATTAGGGTTCATGAGATTTGAGGCTTTTTCAAATTTAGCTTAATTAGGGTTGATAGTGGGCTAGATTTGTGAGATAAGTTGTGTTAGAGGTTGATTTGATTCCAATTTCAAGCTGGGCTCTAGTTAATCTTGATTATTGCTAATTTGAAGTTCTTGTGTTCATAAAAAAAAAGTGTATATATTTTATGAGCATGAGAGCTTCATTCTTAGATATTGCTTGTCTTTCTTGCCTTCATAATTGCATTGTGCTAGCTCCTGTTGAGATTGATGATTTTATTAGAGCTAGTTTGTGTTTGATCATGTTTCTCTCTTTCTTGTGCTCACTCTTTTTCCAAAGATTGAATTTTCAGGTACAATGGGGAGAAAGAGTGAAGCTCAAATGGAAGAAGAGAAAGAACAGGCTGCAAAGAGAGTGACTGCTCAGTTTGGGAAAGAACTAGGCTCCATGCCTGAATCAGAGGAGTAGCGTAGGCAGCAAGCTTTGGCAATGCTAAGAAAGAAAGCACAGGCCAAGAGAGATGGCAAGAGAGTTGCTGTTGATGAGAGTGTGGCTGCCATTGCTCACAAGCAAGCCCCTCCCAAGAGAGCAAGAGCACCTAGGATCACCAGGTTGGGAGCTTTAGTTTTGGAGAAAGGCACCAAAGGAGGTGCTAATGAACCAGCTCCCACATCAAAAGCCAAGGCACCAAGAAAGATTGTGGCACCTCCTCCCTTGGAGCAAGAGGATGCCAATGCTGAAGAGGAACATTCTCATGAGGACAGTGAAGCTCAGCATGATCCTAACTCAACAAAGTCCTTCAATGATAACAGAGACAGGCAGAAGACACCCACTGAAGAGGAGCTGTTAGAGCAAATGAGAAAAGGTGTCTCTTGGCCTCCAACCATATTTGTTGATAGGATGGCCCTCAAGGAGTTGTCGATGGAAGATGACATCCATGAGATGCTAGGCTACATGAGTATGAGCAGTTTCTACACCATGGCTTATCCCAGTTACAAAGAAGTCTCTTGCCAATTCTTGTCATCTCTGGAAGCCACCTTTCACACTTCCAAGAATGTGGAGCAAGGATGGGGGAAGATATATTTCAAGATTGATGGGCGAGCCTAGTCCATGACGTTCAAGGAGATTGAGGAAGTACTTGGTTTTCAAGACCAAAAAGAGCCAACCTTTCCAAAGCTTGCCAAGGTCAAGAGAGAGATGAACATCACACACCTTACTTGGAAGCTGTTATCAGGCAAGACTAGGAGTGCCAACCGCGACAAGAATGCCTCCATTCGACACCCTTCAGTGCGCTATCTCCATAGATTTCTTGTGCATACCTTGTTCCCCAGGAAAGAAGTAGGAACAGTCTTTGGAGATGAAGTGAAATTTCTGCACCAAGTTGTCCAGCAATATGCTTTACAACCTCGTCTCCCTTTGGTTCCCAGTGATTTCTACAAGGATTTTGGCATAGTGGGATTATTTGTGAAGCGCCTCATGCACTACAAGGCTTGGAGCTGGAAAAACAGAGACCCTGAAACTCAGATTTGGATTGGTGGCTTGATAACACCATTGCTTGCTCACATGGGGATAAGTCTGGGAAATGATGCAGCTGGCCCCACTTTCTTGGATCTACAATACTTGAAGTCAGCTCACTATCTCTCTGGAAGGTTTAATGGGAAGTGTGGTTACTCCTATTTGAGAGGTACCCATAAAGTTGAGCTGATCCTTCCCAACTATCCCCTCACTACCTTGAGCACTCCAGGAGCCATAAGATTTGACATCAGTGAGAAACACTTACTTGGACCTCATGGCGCCCTAGGCCCTATGGCTCTTCCTAAGGGTGAAAAGGTAGCACGCAAGGTGGCGGAATATGATCAGGGATACACTAGCAGAGCCACTGCACATCTCTTTGGTCCTCCTCGTTACAAATTCGACCAGTGCACCAGTGCTTTGCCTCTTGGTCCCATTCACCAGGCTCATGACCATATTAGCACTCTTCAGAGGTGGAACATAGCTCAGGATAGGACTATCTTCAAACTCACCAACAAGTGCAAAGAGGTGAGAATAACTGTGAAGAGACAAGCTGAAGCTTCAGCTCAGTTTATGAGGAAAGTGGCTGATGTTCTGACTAGGGGAGCTGTAACTGGTTGTAAGGCTGAGGATTTTGATCTTGATGCTTTCCTTGCACCTCCTCCTCAGCCACTTCATGATCCTTCTGCGCCACAGACCAAGAGGCAAGCTCTCCGCCGCTTGAAAAACCCATACATCCTCCCATCCGAGTCCGGGAACAAGTCTCCTTCTCTAGACACCACTGATGAGGAAGATGATTCTGAGGGTGAGGCATCAGCCTCATCACACGCTCCATAGAGGTACTCCAAAACCTTACCATTGTATATACCATTTATCTTTGCATTTAGATTTTTTCTCTTTTGGGCCCTTCTCTACATTTAACAAACACAGAGACTGTGTGAATTAAGTGTGGGGGAGGTGCCAAGTTGCTGATCATCTTGTGTTTTATGTCATAAGCATGCATTTGTAGATAGTTATCGCATAAAAAAAGCCATAAAATTTTGAAAAATTTGAAAAGCACAAAAAGAATCATGTAGTTGCATTACGACTGAGTCTAGATCATTCACTTGCATAAAAAAAAAATAAAATCATCATATAGGTTGCATCATGCATAAGGGGACAGGGATGATAGTTACCTTGTAAAGATGCTCATGCAAAGTTCTTAAAGTGATAACCTTTATAATGATGGTAAGTAGCTTGAGCAACCTTAGGATAGCTTGTAAACTTGAGCCTTGAAAACTCTTCCTAAAGCTCATTTGATTGATTGATGCTCTCTCTTTGAAGTTTACTCCTGTCTTATTTAGACTCTAGGTCTCTTGCCCATGGTCCCTTGTGTACTGAGTCATGGATAGAACCCTTGAGTTGTCTCTCCCATTCTTTGCCAATCTTTTGGCAAACTCAAGTGGTACTCCACTCCCATAAACCCTTCCTTCCTTTCAAGCCTATATTATTTTGATGAGTGAGGCCTTTTTCTGAAAGTCTTACATGCATAATCTTGGGAGTATTGGGAACGATAATGCTTAGTCTCCATTCTTGGTATATTAGGCACTCTATTGTCTAGCTCATAGGATTTGGGGGTGAGTGTTGAAAAGTTTTATTTGGGAATGTGAAAAGGTTATGAAAGAAAAGAATGAACTCTTAGAGCTCAATGTCTTAGTCTTTTTGGGATAAGAAAATAACTCTCTAGCTCTTGTTTAAAGTGAAAGTCTTGGCACCCAAAGAAAAAAAAAAAGAAAAGAAAAAAAAAAAAGAAAGAAAAAAGAAAAGAAAATAAAAAAAAATAAGAAAGGGGGCTACCAAGTTAAAAGAGAGCTAGAGAGGGTTTTAAAAGTATGAAAATCCCTTGTTAGACATCAAGAGAAAGAGTTCCATATGAGAAAAAGTGCCTTGAGTTCTTGGGAAGCATTTGGGTGAGTGATGTGAGTTGGGTTTGGCATTGTAGATAGGAATATTCCATGTTTATGTTTGGGAAAAGGGTAGAACAATGGAGATTGAGCATTGTATGCATGAGTTGATCCCTTTCTTAGATAAATTATGTGCAATGTCAAGGCTACTTGTTTTGAGAGTGATCCACCCATTGAAAAATCCTTTGAACTTCTTGTTTCATTTTGCATCAAAGCCTTTTTCACCAAACCAAATGACTTGGACCATTTGCCCTTTGCAAGAGATCTTTTGAGTTTTCTTAATGATTGTTAGAGAGTAAATGGATTTGTGGTTTGTGGATTCATGATGAATGAGTGTAGGGATCAAAAGAGTTAAGATAGGCCTTGAGAAGTTAGGATTGGATAAAGTGTTTGCTCTAGCTAGTTGGTATGATTATACAAGGTTATGAAGTTGAGAACTAAGAAGAGCATTCTTTTGGTTATGAGTCCCCTCCTTCAAACCTCTCCTCCTTAGTCCTTGCTAGTTTACTTGTGGAAAAGTAAAGGATTAGTGTGGGGGAGTTGATGTCTTGCATATTTTCATTGATTTAGCCATCTTTATTTTTCATTATTTGTCTTTTAGGTTAAGGTTTAGGCATCTTTAGGACCCATTTTGCATTCATAAGTCCTTATCAGATATTGGAATGTCCCATTGAGTAAAAGAAGGTGTTGAGAGTGGTTTTGATGCAAGAATGAGATAAAAAAAGGAGTTTGGCCTAGTGTGGGCAGAGATGGTTTCGGTTTGACTCGGCCGGACCAGACGGATGGACGTGCTCGGCCTTGTTCACCTGCGCATGGAGAGCCGGACGGACACACGGATGCGCGGCCTTGAACGCTCGGGTTCACATACCCGCGCGGGACGGAACGGACCAGACGGATGGACTGAAGCAGGCTGGTGCGCGGACTGATCTGCTCGGGACGTGTTACCCGCGCGGACAAGAAGGATCGAGACGGCCGGATGCGCGGTCTGGGACGTGCAGTACGTAGCACCTGCGCGGGACAAGAGACGAACAAGACAGCCGGATGCGCGGATGACTATGCGCGGTACGTAGTACCCGCGCGAGACAAGAGAAGAACGGGACAGCCGGACGCGCGGGCCGGACGCTCGGGGCAACACACCCGCACGGGATGAAGAGCGTACCGGACAGTCCTGCGCGGTCAGTCATGCACGGGCCGGACAGCCGACGCACGACCCTGAGCGTTTTTCACCCCTTTTCCCTATTGGTCGAGACCTAATTGCTTCCAAGGACCTTTTAGTCATTTTCTATGATGTTTTTAGGGCTTTTAAGCCAAATATAAGTACCCTTGTTATCCCTAATTTGGGACTTATGTTATTTTCTCTCTAAGAACACAAACCTTTGAGTAAAAGCTTTATCTTTGAATCATAATCTCATCTCATCTTTGTGTTCTTGAGTGTTTGATTTCATCTCCTTTCTTTCTCTACATGTTTAAGCTTGAATCTCTCATGAGTTTAAGAGTAAGCATGTGGATTAGTGAGTAGATCCATTTAAGATTCATGGGTTAGGGTGATTGAGAGTGATTAAGTGTAGATCCAAGGTGCTTAGTGTTAGATCTATCCTTTCCTTGCATGATTTGGTGTTCTTAATGCTATATTTGAGTTGGCCTCTCAAAAATAGAGCTATAGACATTTCATGCCCGGAAGGTGTTCTATGAAATGCCTGAACCAACTCATCTATGCTTTTAGCTTGCTTTACCTAAGGGATTAGTTGTTAAAGAAGCTAGGATTGCTATTAGACTCATTCTTATTGTTTGCTTTGATCATTACAGTCAAAGGGATTTGATTTACTTGGGTGATCATTGCAAAAGAGCATTCATCTAGGGATAGAGTTTGTTCAAGCATTGTGTCTAGGCATAAGGAATTAGATTGATTGAAAAGTTGGCATCTTGGATTGAACCTTAATCACTTAAGATCAAGTCCCTATACCCATGGGTCTCATCTCCTCTTATTGAAAGAAAGTTTCATCTTTTATTGCATTTAAGTATTGTCTTAGTTTAATAATCATCTCTCTTAATGGTTGCATTTAGATTAAGCATTGGCTTGCATTCCCTTTGCTTCATGATCACTTAGAACTGGTTTGACATCTTTTATACTATAACATTTGATTAGGAGCCTTGAAACTCCTATCATCAAGCTCTTGGCAGATTTATCTCCACGCTGTCCGACAAGTCTCACGCCTTCTTCGAAACACTGAAGAACCTGAAGGATTTCCAATGGACGGAGAAATGCGAGTCCGCCTTGCACGAACTCAAGGTATACCTCACCACTCCTCCTCTCCTATCGAAGCCCTTGGCAGGCAATGTACTACTACTGTAGCTCGCAGTTTCGGAGCACGCCGTAAGCGCTGTCCTGGTACGCGAGGAAGGAAGCAGGCAGCTCCCGATCTACTACGTGAGTAAAGCCCTCTTGGACGCAGAGACTCCCTACAGCCACCTCGGGAAGCTAGCTCTAGCCTTGATGGTCGCCTCCCGCAAAATGAGACTGTACTTTCAAGCTCATCCGGTCATGGTTGTCACCTCTTTCCCCATCAAGCTTGTTCTTCATAAACCCGAAGTCTCAGGATGTCTAGTCAAATGGGCAGTAGAACTGGGGGAATATGACATAATATTTCGGCCGGCTACCGCCATAAAATCACAGGTCCTAGCCGACTTCGTGGCTGAGTTTTTTCCTACCTTGCTCCACCCCCTGGAGCAGAAGGTACACCTCCAAAGCAAGACAGCAGAAGAGGGAGAGTGGACCCTGTACGTTGATGGATCCAGCAACGTTCGAGTAGCCGGAGTTGGGATAGTCCTCACCTCACCCATCGGGAATACAGCCTCAAGAGCCGCAAGGTGCAACTTTAAGGTACCAACAATGAAAGGGATTATGAAGCCCTAACCGAAGGATTGACATTCGCCGACCAGATGGGCGTGGAGAACATCCAGGTCTTCAGCGATTCTCAGCTGATAATCAATCAGGTGTAGGGAGAGTACCAAGCCAAGGAAGACAACATGATCCGATATCAAGCGATCGCTCAGAGCCTCCTCAAGAAATTAAGAAGCTATAAGCTTACACAAATCCCTAGGAAAAAGAATTCGCAGACTGACGCTCTGGCCAATCTGGGGTCCGCCCTCGAAACCAAGAGCCATATGAGCATCCCCCTGCTGGTTCCCGAATTGCCGGCCAATCTGGAGGACTCATCGTCCAAAATCATCTCCATTATTGGAGAAGAGGAAACATGAATGACCCCCATAGTTCAGTTCCTGGAGAACGACATCCTCACACAGAACGGTAGTGAGAGCGGGAGGATCAAGAAGAAATCAGCAAGGTACTGCATCTCCCAAGGAGTACTGTACTGTAGATCCTTCTTGGGACCCTATCTACGGTGTGTAACACCCCGAGATGCTTCCAGGATCCTCGTAGAACTACATGAAGGAGACTGCGGATCCCACTCCAACGACAAGAGCCTAGTGCTAAGAGCCAAGAGAGCGGGCTACTACTGGCCAACGATGGCCGAAGACGCTGATAGGAAGGCCAAACACTACTACGAGTGCCAGAGACACGCTCCCGTGTCCAAGCTCCCCCCGGAAAACCTCAAATCCATAAGTTCCCCCTGGCCTTTCAGGAAGTGGGGTATGGATATAGTGGGAAAATTCCCAACTGCGCCGGGGCAAAAGGTTTTCCTTCTAGTGGTGACCGACTACTTCTCCAAGTGGGTCGAAGCGGAAGCGCTCAGCCGAATTACTGATCTCCAGATCAGGAAGTTCTTGTGGACGAACGTGATGACATGCTTCGGAGTCCCGCAAGAGATTGTCGCCGAGAACGGGCCACAGTTCACATTCATAACTTCAAGGAGTTCTGCAAGGATTGGGGCATAAAGCTTACCGTCGCCACACCCAGATATCCTCAATCCAATGGACAAGCTGAATCCACAAACAAAACTGTGGTCAACATGCTGAAGAAGCACTTGGAGGGTTCTCATGGGAAATGGGCAGAGGAACTACACGGAGTTCTCTGGGCCTATAGAACCACTCCCAAGACGGCGATGCAGGAAACTCCCTATTCGTTAGTCTATGGGGCAGAAGCCGTAGTTCCCACCGAGATGCACTTGAAGCTGCAACAAGAAAGTCAGGACCAGGACCTTGCAGCAAGGAGATTGGGTTCTATGACGAGTAGCCGACAACACCAGAGAGAAAGCAGCAGGGAAACTCGACCCCGGGAGGGAAGGACCCTACAAGATAATCGAAGTACGGGGAACAGGAGTCTACAGGCTGCAAGACAGCAAAGGTAAAATACAACCCAACTGCTGGAATGCCCTGCATCTCAAAGCTTATCATTTTAAATACCATCTCCGGATCCCTATATATATTGCTTACTATATACTATTTAAGCATTGTGGTTTTTTACTCCTACGTATGCTGCAAGTCTACGGACCAGGTTTATATAATAAAATAGTTCCGACTATAAGAGTAGCAGAAAAACCACCATACTTAAAGGGGCAAACGAGCAGGATCAGGTCTCAAGGGACTTTCGATCCTCGCCAACCCTTACCAAACGTGGTACGTCCACAAAACACAAAGGGGTATGAGACTTAAGGCAGGAATGGGTCTGCGCAAACCTGACTATGCTGTCAAAACTACCTATAACCCCGGTATAGGCCTGGAGCCATAGAAATATCAGGGCCCCCAAAAGTACAAAATGTGAACAGTACCTGTATTAAAACGCTATGTGCTAAAAAAAAATTGCCAAAATAATGTTTCAACTAATCGCACATAGAGTGATATAAAGGGAGCAATAAGTGCAAAACTCCGGGAGCACAATAAAATCTCTGCTTATCCAGACGTGGAAAGTAGCAAAGCCTGGTGACTGGATCGCTATTCCAAGTAGATCCACACCAGCACCCCTAAGTCTGATAGTGGCTTCCTGCAGAAGCAGCATGCAGCACTAGGAGCTCGATAGTGGACAGCTTCCGAGCGGCAGAATGCAAGTTTCGAACAGGTACTGGGAGCAGTCTTGCATAGGAAGATGGAGTACGTTCTCTGCAAAACTAAACTCCGGGTTTACGAATTACAGGCACCAAAATAATTTTAGAATTATTAACAATAAAAACCTAAGACCTACGGGTCCCACATGATCTCAGGATCCATAGAACATACAAGTTCTACCTCGAACTAAGGGTCTCAAACGGTCTCAGGACCTTGAACCTACGGGCTCTATCTCACACTAGGGGTCCCAAAACGGTCTCAGGACCTGGAACCTGCGTGTTCCAACACAGAACCTACGGGTCCAAAAGCTATCCCCGGATCTGGAACCTATGGATTCCTAAATGACTTCCGAGTTCAATATGATCCTCGGGCCTAAACAAAGAATTTATGGACTCTATGCGGCCTCCGGGTCCTAGACGATCTCAGGATCCCCGGATCCTGCAATGTCTGAGCCCGGGTTCGCCTCTGTAATCCGGAAGCGCCCCTCAAGCCCTGATAAGCGGACCAGCAAAGAGAGGAAAACCTCAGATGACCTACACAGAAGACACACCCTTGCAGACCTGAGATGTTATAACTCATTGAGTAACCAGCCCAGGGAATATTTGTCGACAAAGCATCACGAGATCCTGTTGTGAGCCAACAAAGGGGTCTGCCACGAGGAGACAAATATAGATCCAAGAAGTGCTTCTCTTATAAGGAAAAATAAAGAAAAAGAGGCCACATCAGGGCCATTGTTGAAAAAAAAAGACTACAGGAAGCCATTATTTAAAAAATAAAAGAGGGGAACTAAAAGAAGACAGCAAGATGGAGACCCTCATGGCCTGGCGGACTATTCCACATCCATCTGGGAAGCTGGCGGAATAAGAGGCTCGTCCTCGAAAGTAGGGGGATCAGCGCCTTTGCTCTGGGAATCCGCCAGCATCACAGTCTTGTATTGCTTGAATGCCTTGGCTAACTCCCATTGGCTGCTCTGCTTCATCAGCCACTCCCGCATCAGCTCCCACCAGGCGATGATCCTCGCTCCGTTAACGGCCATCACCATCTCAGGCTTAAAGGTCTCTGCCACCACTTTAAGGGCACTGCTCTCCTCCTCTAGTTCCTGATTCTTCTGGCACAAAGCCAGGGCATCAGCTGAAGACGTCTCGACCGTCTTCTCCAGGTCCTTCACTTTTTTTTGAGATCGCGGATCTCCAACTCCCGAGCCAGGCATTGATCTTTTTCCTGCGACAACTGGTTCGTCAAATCCTCAATCGCCTCTCGGTTCGTCGCCAAACCATCACCGGACAGTTGTTCCCCGAAGTGATGAAGTTGGGAAATAGTCCGCACAAAAACATAGTGCTCCCCTCAGAAATCCGGGAATACAAAAGCAAGCAGGCGAAAGCTTACTCGAAGAAGTCCTCCCTGGAGAACTTGAACCACCTTCGAAGGTTCTCCAAAAGGAAGAACAGTGCCATCCTGAGGAAACACCTTCAGATTCAGATTGGACAAAGCCGTGGCCAAACTCCCTGCAGAGCGAGTGACGTCGGCGGATTGTTGGGCTGACCTAGTTGTCACACCACCTTTGAACTTCTTCCCTTGATACGAGGAAGACGGTTCCACCTTCACCACCGTAGCAAGGCGACTACCAGTAAACGTCACGTCATCCCCAGATGCGGTCCTGCTGGCAGATCCTTTCTTAGCAGATATCACCTTGGCCGCCTCCTGGTAGGCCGTAAAAGGATCCTCGGCCACGTTTCCCGACATGTTTCCTGCAAGGACATGACCATCAAACATCTAAAAATAAAGGGGAAAAAAGCAAACGGGCTAACGAGTACTTACTCCAAAGGCTGCTACGTCGCAGTGCGGTTTTGCTAACTAAGTATTCGCGCCCGGAGAACAGTGGTTTCACCTTCGGAAGGAGCGGGGTGAGTTCCAGCTGCAAAAAAAATATCAAAGTGAGAAACGGTTGGCTGACGATGAAACTCAATTGCGACCTAGACCACCTATAAAATTCTACCAGTAACGGGATCCGAGGAAAGTCATAAAAGCGTATCTCTCCAACCATTTCTTATTAAAAACCAGCACTTTCCGATCACCCTTCGGTGGTTTCTCTATGATCGGCGAGCCACTACGAGGACCAAGATGGAATCGTCCCTCTCCCCCATGAAGAGGAGCTAAGTGATAGGCGAACAGGACCTCACTAATGCCAAAAGATAGATACTCCAGGTCGCCCAAGTTTTGGATGGCTATCAGAATCCTCCAGGCCAGGGGATTTAGCTGAGAAGGCGAAATCTCGAAATGAGTGCACAAACCGATGACCAGCGCAGGAACCACCCCTCAGAAGCTGGAGTCAAAGAAAGCCTCATAGACGGCAATCTCCCCTAGAATATAGCTAGAAGCGCGCTCCTCCGAGGTAGGCACTCGAAGATCGACAAAGGAGGGAGGAGAATATCTCCTTCGCCAATCCGCCAAGTCATCCTCGACGACTGATGAGGCGGGACCCACCAAAGGGGGATCCGCGGAAACATAGGGGATAGGCGCGGGAGCCAGCAGATCGCAGTCGGATTTTTCACGAGGATCTGAAGAGCTACCAGATACCGAGATCGGGGGATCCATCCTTCTTCTTGATCTAGCTCTGTCTGCCGCCGAAGGGTCAGACGAGGCGGAACGCTTGGATATAATGACAAAAAGCCCTAAAAGGCAGAACAAGGAGACCAACCGGTGAGCTAATAAGCTTGATCTATCTAGGAAGTTCCAAAAAACAAGAGGAAGTGAGAGGGAAAGAAACGATACCTGGGTAAAGATATCGCCGGCGGAGGAGAGCACAATAAGAAAAGAAGAAAGAAAGAAACATCGAATATAAAGAAGAAGCCGTTGGGCACCTTCCCGAGGAAGCCACGTGCACGGGAATCCTCAGATCTGGGAAAAGATATGAAATTCAAATTATTTCCTCCTGCTAGAGATGGCACCCGGGTCCGACCCCTGCATCGTTCCCTTCCCCTGAGGAAAATGGAAAACTTCTGATTGGAAGAACCTTCCATATTTCCGAATATGGAAGATTTCCACCTACTCCAAACCGGCTCCCAGCAGTCCACGAAGACTATATAAAGGGAACCTAAACCCTAAATCAAAGGATCGACTCTTCAAGACTTAGACACTAGGGTTAGACGGCTAGAATTAGGGTTCTTACTCAATAACTTGTAACTCCTGCTTGTTTGATCAATAAAACGCCTCTTCAAGTCTATTTCTCTCTAAATCTCTCAAACAACTCTAGCTCGTCTACCGTTCTGTGGTACTCACAAAGAACTTACCCAAAAATCCCCTAACAATGTGTGGCCTGGACCAATGTAGATAGAATCATAGACATGATTAAATGGGGATGTATTAGGGTCTGAGCGATATTGGTCACGTGGATGTGGTTGTAACCTTGATTCTGATGGCCTGGAGGTGGATTATCAGGAAAACCACCATGTATGACCTAGTACATGCTCGAACGGCAGACAACCCTGTCGCGCAGGATCAAACGGAGCCTGTAAGACTTTCTCCTTCTCTTTTATGAAGGAGAAACGTTGCCCCCATGGTTGGGATTGGTCGGCGTTGGCCGAAAGTTTGATGGAGAATCCGGGAACGTTTGCATAAAGGGTGATGCTTCTGCTCCATACCACAGATGTTTGTGCTGCCCCTGTAGCTACACTCGGCTTTAGTCAAGGCAGGACTTCAATTTTCATTTCTTGAGGCTCTCTGGTTCCATGAATCGTGTGGAGGAGTGTATGGGTCAGGACCCAGGAATTCTGAGAGGGAGAATCTTGGCGAGGCTAAGGATCAGGGGGATGAGGAGGATTAATAAGACCCGAAGGCCGAAACTGAGGATCCTCATGCTTGATTCTGCTGGCCTTGCTTGCGCCTCTTGAGCTTGTAAAAGCTGTAGTGGACTTTCGTTCCGGTCTTCGTGCCGGTCTCCTTGTCGCGTTTAGCATACTTGATGTTCCTTGAGGTTTGATGTTGTAGCTGAAGCTTCTTGAATTATATCAGGATTGTACCTTGACCTTCGGCTGAGGGACGTTTGGCATGTTCATCTTGGTACTTGGAGATAACCTAGTTGATTCTTGGTACCGGAGTAGAATTCTTGGACATGTTGTTTGCGGCGAGCAGTAGTGTCCATACCGAATAAAGAAGGTGGTACCATTAGTTGAGCTTTGCCATTGATTCTTGGCCACTCTCAACTATATAATGTTTCAATCTGCCCCCGGAGGTAAGCCACTATCAATGCTTCAATAACCTTGCATCACGCTTCCATGGAACCCGGAGTTTGCATAGTATTTCATCTAGGAACCGGAGGTTGGATGCACTTTTGCCAAGGAACCCAGAGGTTGGATGGACTTTCGTCAAGGAATCTGGAGGTTGTATGGTCCTTCGTCTAGGAACCCGTAGGTTATAAGGACCATGATTCTTCCCATTCCTTTTTCAGTAAGAACGAGACCCTTCATTGAGGCGTGGAGGCTGGTTCTTTGCTGTATTACCCTGAGGTATCGAAGTACATCGCATGGGGTATCGAAGTACTACCCTGAGGTACCATAACTTTCATGGGATGTGTGGTCCTGCAAGTTTAGGTATTCTTAGCTGGTTTCAAGGCTTTCTACTCTGTCACTTCGAAACCTTGGTCATATCTTCTCGAAACAAGGAGATTGTGGGAAATATCCTCCTGAAGCCTGAAGGTTCCTGGAACCTGTAGCTTGTAGGATTTGTCCTCCTGAAACCTGGAGGTTCCTGGATGTTTGTGAGCTCTTTTGCCTGCTTTGCCAACTTCCGTTGTACTTTTGGCTGATGGAGCAATGCTTTCGACGTAATGACAATACCACCACGAACGGATGAGCCTGCAAGTAAGGTCGCAACTTTCTGGCTGCTGTGGATGATAGAGGGCTAGCTTTTTGCACCGGGACGGCACCCTCTTTGTTCTCTTGCTCTATAAGACAAAGTACTTCTTCGTCCTTAGTCTTGTAGCGCTGGGGTTGAATGATCTTCTACGAGCCCAGGCCCAAATTGATCCAGAGGTAAGAGTTGAGCCGGTCTGGAGCCGAATCCGTTGTTTGGGTGGACGGGGTTGATATGGCTAGGATGGCTTTTCACATGGATTGGCGTCTTCCACCGCATACTAGGACATAGTCAGTCCATTCCTGCCGGTGATCATCCATACATGTTGCTTATCTTATATTCCATGGATTTCCTCCTTCTGTAGGCGTTGTTCAATGACTCGTTGTAGCTGCTCTCTGATCCCTCTTAGGTGAGCCACTCTCAGCATTTTATGATGTCATTTAAGGATGCGTCCAAGTTGATCCCTGCTCCCGCTTAGCGAGCTACTCCCAGCGTTTTCTGGACGTCATTTGATGACTTGTCGCCTCGTCTTGAATCTCCCTTGCCATGAGCATGTTTATGGGATTTGTTGATGAATGTTGCCCCTTGGGTTAACGCTTTGATCATTTGCCCCTATTTTTCTCGTGGTCGTGTCTTCCTCAGAGGTTCATGAAGGCACGTGGCCTTTGAACTATCTCTTTAGAAACTTATAGAGGTGCATACCCTTTGAAACATGTACAGGCTCGTTTCCTTGGAAGTCTTGAGAGGCACGTGGCCCTAGCTTCCTTTAGAAGTATACCAGGGTACATTGCCAGGAAAAGCGGTAGTAAGGTGGTCGGAGCTTATTTTTTCGTGGATCCATTGGATTTCACCTCCTTGTAAGGTGAGCAGCCAAAGACTCGGAACCTGGGATCCGGAACCTGGAAGCTGGAACCCGGAACCCAGAGGTTTGGCTTTTTCTTTTGGGTGAATAGTAGCTGGAACGTGTGTTCTCCGGCTTCTTTTACTCCCCTTTTCTCTAATTAGAGCCAAGGATCTGAAGGCCAGCACGTCTTTATGTAGAGTTCGCTTTTTTCTCCATCTCCTTTGCAGTAGGCCAAGCAGCGGTTTGCCCGGCGTTTGGGCAGGGTTCCTCATACTTTTTGGTAGGTTATTAGTTTTTCCGCAGGAACTCCATTGAGGAATTTTCCTCAGATGTTTGGTTATCCCTATCTCTATTTAAATGTATGGCTATGGTCATCGTTCCCAGTCTAGGATTCCTCTACCACCTAGATGCTAGAACCAAATATGAAAGATGGTTCCTTAGTTACCTCTCAGTGGTTATCTGGATGCCTGCAGTATTCCCAGGAACTTTTCATCTGACTCCTCCTGCCTTTGGAATTCTTCAAAGTTGTAAACCCGACCAGAAGATGTTGTGTCCTGCTTGAGGACCTTGCATCTTCTTGTACCGGGCGGAGTTGTAAGTTTGGGAGCATTGATGATGTCTAGGGCTTCCTAGATTGTTGCTAGTTGATTACTCGCTTATATTGATGTTGGTGATGATTGCTCACGTCGGGTCCAAAGGTTGTAGAGGCCAGATATATAGTTAAGACCCAGAACCAGCAGGAACAAAAGATTGTAGAGGTCGGCTTTGAGGTTGAGATCCGGAACCAGCAGGAACCAAAGATTCTAGGGGTCTGATTTGAGGTTGAGACCTGGAGCCAGCAGGAACCAAAGATTGTAGGGGTCTGGGTTGAGGTCGAGACCTGGAACCAGCAGGAACCAAAGACTTTAGGGGTCTGATCTGAGGTTATGACCCGGAACCAGCATGGATTAGCAGGAGCTCATTGGTAATTCCTGCATTGGATCCTGCTACTGCTGTTAGCAATGTGTTATCCTCCCTTGAAGAGATGTTTCCAGCTGTGTGAGCTTTAGATCTGGTGAGAATATGTCGTTTCTTGCCCCTAGGTGGCTGGGGTTGAGAAATTTTAAGGGAATATACATAATGTCTTTTCCGCCAATAATCATCATCGCGTAGTTTAAAAGTGCCCCTCCTTCTTGCGCCAAACTGTTAGGGCATTTTTGTGTACAAACGATTCTTGCTCAGCTCTACGGGATGATAGAGAGAAGGAGACATGTCGTCGTAGTGCATTCTCCTGCTTCGGTAGTGGATAAGCCAGGAGGTCCTGCTCTTATGATACTGCCATATGAGTATGGGCCAGTATATGTCGTGAATAGCTTGGTAGCAGCAGGAGAGATTGGTCGTTGTTGGGGTCAAAATCAGTTCCGACAAAATCAAATGTCAGAAACTCCTCGAAAGTGATCTCCTTTAAAAAAAGAAAGGTGGAAAAATTGGAAAAACCTGGAGTCGAGCCTATACTCGATTTCCGAAAAAGAATCGGAAGTTATGAAATTTCAAGAAGGGCTATTTCGAGTCTCGGACGATGGGACGATCACGAAGGTTAAACCATCCGAGCATACAAATGAACAAAACAACCAACTAGCCGAAATGGCGAGTCAAACCCGAAAAAGAGACCAACTCGCCACTTGGAAAGTTGGGACCCCTGGAGCATGACCAACTCGCCAATTTGGCAAGTTGCTCCTCACCAACTCATCAATTTGGCAAGTTGGATCTCCCGAAGCATCACCAACTCGCCAATTTGGTGAGTTGCTCCTCACCAACTCGCCAAATTGGCAAGTTGCTCCTCACGGACTCGCCAATTTGGCGAGTTGGAGCTCCCGAAGCATCACCAACTCGCCTATTTTGCGAGTTGCTCCTCACCAACTTGCCAAATTGGCGAGTTGCTCCTCACCAACTCGCCAATTTGGTTAGCTGCTCCTCACCAACTCGCCAAATTGGCGAGTTGCTAAAAAAAAAGGCGAGTTGGATCAAGAAGCACGTCCAAACTCGCCATTTTGGCAAGTTGGGACGTCTCCAGTTCGCCAAAATGGTAAGTAGGACCAAGCATGATGACCAATTCACTGTTTCGGCAATATGGATTGCTCAAGCAGCTTTCATCTTATCTCCATGACCTTGACTCTCGAAATTGGGTTGCGCTCTTTCTTGTTCCATCTCAATCAGGGCCACCATCGGAATTTTACGATAAAAGCCGCAAGAACTTGATTCCGTTTATAGAACTCAAATGAATCGTGTAAAACGGTAAAGGTTGGCTAAACACCTTGAACTGCCTCCACTATATGATAAAATCGAGTTTTCATAAATCGACATCATTTCTAAAAACATGATCTTTCGATAAAATCAAAAGAAAATGCTTAAGTCGGAAATGGCCCAAATGGGACCGTGACGCAGCTAAAAGCCCACTCTCGATTTTGTGTGAAACTGCGCCCAATCGCTATGACAGTTTATCTTTATTTTGCAGCTTTTTGGTCAATGGTCTAGTGATCATAGAGAAGTCTTTGACTCCAGGGCCATTTTGGTCATTTATTTTTATGTTTTTAAGGGCTTTCAAGCCTCATATAAATACTTATGTAATCTCCTTTGTGAGACGAACTTCTTTTCTCTCAAAAACACTTTTAGATCTTGAAGAAAGCTTGGATCTTGGATCCTTTTTCATCTTATTTTCTTTTGTTTGCTGGATTATTTCTATCACTAATCATGTTTAGCCTTGAATCATAATTTTTTTTGGGGTTTTCCATGTCTATTAGTGAGTAGATCGATCTAGGGTTCATGGGCGTGGGAGACTAAGGGTGATTAGGTGTAGATCTAAGATGTTCTAGGGTAGATCCTTCTTGATCCTTGCTTGTAGAGTGTTCTTCTTGCTATTTTGGAGTTGGCCTCTTCAAAATAGAGCTATAGGCATTTCATGCCCGAAAGGTGTTCTATGAAATGCCTGAACCAACTCTCCAATGCTTTTAACATTCTTTACCAAAGAGATTTGTTGTTAAAGGTGTTAAGATAGCTAATGGAATAGTTCTTAATGATTGCCTTCATATTATTCAACCTAAGAGATTAGTGTGGGAACCGAAATTCACACCGTCAATTTTAATAAGTTAGATTGCGGAGGAAAGCCAAGTAAATCCGACTTTCCTTGAAGGTCCGGATTCTCTGCGACAACCAACGACAAGTGACCGAATAAATGCGGAAAAGGTTTTGTTAAGATTTTGGGACTGGACCTTAAGAAAGGCTGCCTACGTACCCCTTTCGAGGATCAAGTCGGACGTAGTTCAGTTAGAAAAAATTGAACAAGAGATCGAACCGTCTGGGCGGATTCGTCTAGTATGAGCGTTTGTCATAGAAACAGGCATGTCAAAGATAATGCCTAGGGTTTCTATGTGCGGAGCTCTTAAGTAAAAGAATTGTCCGATCCTTCCGAGAGGAGCGGAGATTTGCGAGCAGGAGGCGGCCAGACGTTCTAGGGCCTGGTTCGTCTAGTATGAGCGTTGGTCATAAAAATGGGCATGTCGAAGATAATGCCTAGGGTTTCTATGTGCGGAGCTCTGAGTAAAAGTATAGTTAGATCCTTCCGAGAGGAACAGGGGTCTGCGGAGAAGATAAAACTAGAACAAGAGGCGGCCAGACGTTCTAAGTCCGGCCTCGCTGGCCTAACCGCCTAAGTTCTAAGTTCTCTAAGCTAGCAGGAGTTCTCTAAGTTTAGATTCTAGGATTTTCGGATGCTCTTCTCCTCTGCTCTTGCTCTCCTTATATACCCACTCCTAGGTCGGTTTGCCTTAGGATGATGGGCCTCGCCTTTGGGCCCAAGCTTATCTCTTCAGGAAATGTTCCATTTTCGTCGGTCTTCGTAATCATCCTCGAGTTTTCCGCTATCTTTCGGTGACTTGATGTTTATCCGATGTTTGGAAATCGGATAAACCGTCATAGCCTGATTGGGCCGAATTCTGAAAAATCGTAAGTAAGTCTGTGGACTTGTCTTAAGTCGTTAAACGTTTTATACAATTTCTCGGAAAGACGATCTTTCTCGGAGAATAAACCGTATAGCTTAAAGGCGATGTTCAAGTTAACCGATCTTTGTTTTATCGATATCTTCTCGAGAAATCCAATCCCTCTAGTTTCTATCGTAAAACATCGAGGACGATTCCAACCGAATCGAAAGATGTTTATTCCGTAGCCTTCATTGTGCCAAACTCACGAGGGTTGATCGAACAAGCTAAGATGGGATCAGACCGAGCACGATGGGACGAGACCAGCGAGGGCTGTGGACCGCCAGGCCGGTTCCGCGGCGCCATGCCGCCAGCCCCGCGTGGCGGGTGCCGCCGGCGTCAGGCGGTGCCGCGGCGCCAGGCGGCCAGCGTGGCGGGTGCCGGTGCCAGGTGCCAGGCCGTGCGGGCGCCAGGCCGCCCGCGATGGTGCCGCCGCGCCGGCCGTGGCCGGTGCGGTGCCGCCGCCAGGCCGGCGCGCCAGGCCGGAAAGCCAGGCGCCAGGCCCGCCGGCACCAGGCGAGTGCCGCCGGCGCCAGGCCGCCAGCGTGGAGTGCCGCCGGCGCCAGGCGAGTGCCGCCGGCGCCAGGCCGGCCCGCGTGGCGCGTGCCGCCTGCGCCAGGCCGGGTGCCGGCGCCAGGCTGAAGATCTCGGCGAGGGCTTCAATTTGATATCTTGATCGTTTTCTGGTTCCTCACGGTTTGAGAGAACGACCTCTTGAAGTTTGAGGCAGATTCTTTTGTGTTTAGGGTTTTGTGGTGATCGAATCTTGATGTCCTTGGGCGAGCGGACCGATCTTTTGGGACTCTCATCCGCGCCCGTAGTCTTCAATCTCAGAGAGTGGATATTCTAATTTGAGAAAATCTCGTATAACTTCTTTTCAAATTATCCGAGACTTTTGTTTCAAGAAATACTTTCTAGAGACTTTCAGTCATTGATTCCGTCGTGACCGATTTTGACACCAACAGTTAGCCCCAGCTCGTTAGAACCTTCGTGATGTTCTTGCGGCGATAAGACATGTCAGGTAAGATAGGCGGAATTAATGGTTGAAAGGCTTCGTTGAAAGTGGTAAGATTGGGGCTGCTTTTGAAGGCTGCCTCGTACCCTTGTTGTAGGGATCAAGCCTTCCGTAGTTCGTTTTAGAGCTTAAGACCCTTGTGATCTGTTTTCGGCGAGACTTATATGGTCTGGTTATGTGTCATGAGAGACTTTCGAGCATGATGCTGTTGATATATTTGTTTTCGATTATTTATGAACTTCAGTTTTTGGTATGAGAAAGAGGGTGTGAGTTGTCGTCTCATTCCTAGTTCCCTGATGATCACCGTACCTATTGTTTGCATAAAGCGAGATTTTCTGCGGTTTACCGATTCTGCGAAAAGTTCGTGAAACGAATAGGCTTTAGTGAAGAGACAAATTTTTGGATCTCGTATACCATACTATGTCTGTGAGATGTCAAGATCCAGCGTGGCTGGGTTTAGGGCAAGACCTAGGTTTACTCGGATTGAGGCTTTGCGATGACAAATCGGGTTTCGTTTTGCCTGTTTGCGATTTTAACCTGACTCGTACCGTTTAAAATCCGAATTGTTGTCGGCTTATATGATTTGTGCGTGAGTCGAGCTACTTCCTTTACGAAGAGCTAAACCAAAATTTGGATTTCTTGTATAGCGCGCTATGTTTATCCTTGTCGGATGCAAGAGAGCCTACCCTTGAAGGGCGGCTATTTGTCTGTTTAGGGCGTTAGAGTTCGTTTGTTGTGATCAGCAACAACGAAATGATGCCAGTTTAGAGGCATGTTACCGTTTAGAGGTGTGTTTGTATGTTTTGAGTTATAGAGGCGAGGATTTCGTCTGGAGCGTTTTGAGGAAAAGAATGTCCTTGGCGTTAGCGGCGTCTCGCAGTGCTGAAGGTCGAGTTTCCCTTGTGCGCATTTCGTGGTTGAAATGTTCGCGGGCTTTGGAGATGTTTTGCGAATGTTAGCAGCCAGAAACTGTTGTTTGGTTTAGGCGCAGGACCAAGAGGTCGCGTAAGTTCGACCAGGGAGAAGCGTCTACATTCACAGTTCGTGAAGTGTTGGCCTTCCGGGATTTGTTTGTATATATTAAGGATGACTCGTATAACTCTTGGAGCCTTGTCACGAGTGTTTCTTTTCATGCCGTTTTTACGGGGCGTATAGAACTAATCGATTGACGATGAGTTTAAATCTTCCGTTAACCATATGGTTGTTAGGACTGAGTTTTGGTATGGAGAGTTTATCGTATGATTTCCGATTCTGGGTTATCGACAAATTGCTTGCGTAATAGTCACTTGGCGTTCTATGAACAAATCGTGGATTTTTGTTTCTAGCCGTTAAGTGATTGGAGCGGTGGTCGCTCAGTAGCTTTGGATTGGCATGGACTCGCCAAGGAAGTTGTTTGGTAAACGATCAGACCATGACCCTTATTAAGGTCATGTTAGTTTACGATTGTCCTTAATGGGGATGCGAATTCAGGTCGGGCTTTACGGAAGTAGTTGGCGAGGGCCAAATAGTGTTTGCGAGATAGACATGCCAAGCATAGCGGAGTTTTCTGAGTTATGGCTGATGGCTTTTAGAAACGATCTTCCACTTTAGGTCTCAGTTATACGATGAATGGTTCGTATAAAAATTTTTTTGTTGCATGAAAATCGTTTCATTTTATCCGAGGGGGACAAAGTTTAAGGGATCGACGCAGGACACGCGGGTTTGTCTGCGTGATTATTCCCTGCTCGGACGTAACCGCGGAGTGAAAGCAGGAGCCAGAAACCTTGTGGGCGAAACTGTCAGTTACCCGTTGGACCCATTATGTTTATTTTACGAAAGTTGCTTTGTATGAATTGACTCGACCATACAGAGGATTTTGCGTAAAAGTGATGTAAGGGTTTTCGCAAAGGTAAGAGGCGTTTCTCACAAATTACTTGCGATATTAGCGACACGAATTATGTTTTCCTCATTCACTTTTGCGCTCGAAATCGTTTTGCATGAGACCGATCATGTTTTTCCATAGGCTGTTTTGTTTTAAAATGTTCTTGTTATACGAAAGTAATGGATGACCGGTTTCATGGAGATAGAAAATCGCAGATTGTTAAAGTAGCGATGTTTCCGCGGATTACACGGAGATGTTTCGCTATGATTTCGACCTTTGGATGAAAGCTGCTTGAACTACTTATGGAGTTTTACGAAGGTTATTTCGTTATTTTAAGTAGTTCAACGTCGTGCTATTAGTCTCACGTTGGTACGTTTCTAGTCAGCGAGTTCGCGAGGAGAGCGGCGTAGAGTTTTCAAGACTATGTTTGTAACGGTTTGGCTATGCCGTTAAGCGTTTTAGGCGAATCTTATTGCTGCGAGTTTGCTTTGTCAAAGCGTTGTCTTGATGCTGAAGCAAAAGTTTTGAAGATGGGATTATACGGGTATAGTATCGTACCTACTTCCCCTTTCTTTTCTGAAAGCGGGTTAGCCGTTCTTCGAAGGCTTGTGTATGTTTTTCTTTCTTTTGGAAGCGGGATGAGTATGCTTTTAGAAGCGGGCGATCGTTTCTCGGTTTTCGAGAGACTAGATCGGTTTGCATGTTCTGCCTGGACAATTAAGGAACGATGGAACAAGACTGGAAATTTTGCCTAAGACTTAGCTTGCTAGACTATCCACCTAGGTCCTAAGTTCCCTAAATTCTCGGCAGTTTTCAAGGCGTTTTGTTCCTGTCCTACGAAGAATTAAAACCTCTAAAAAATTGAGAAAATAGTCTTCTGAAGGTTCCGGCATTTCGAAGGAATCCCATTTCCTCGTATAGTTGAGGCGATTGGTGTTTAGAATAACGTGATCGTTTAATACGATGAATCGAAATCCATTCATCATTCGAACCTTTATGGTCTTCGAGATTTCGAGTGTCGGGATCGAGATGGACTTGGATTCGCAGACTTCCGTCTTGAGGGTTTGAATAATGAGGCTTGAACTTAGATTTTAAAATCGAACTTTGTTAAAAATCGAAGGCTTTGCGGAAGAATCGTCGTGTTTCTCGAACAATCCGAACATGGGTTTAAGGGACCAAGATATTGCCGTTGCCGAGATCACGAGACGACTGCGGATGGGCTCCAGAACCCTTGCCGCCAGGCGGGTGCCGGCGCCAGGCGTGTGCCGCCAGGCCGGTGCCGCCGGCACCAGGCCGGCCCGCGTGACGGTGCCGCCGGCATAGGCCGACCCGCGTGACAGGTGCGCTGGCATCAGGCTGAAGATCTCGGCGAGGGCTTCGATTTGATATCTTGATCGTTTTCTGGTTCCTCACGGTTTGAGAGAACGACCTCTTCGAAGTTTCGAGGCAGAATCTTTTGTGTTTAGGGTTTTCGTGGTGATCGAATCTTGATGTCCTTCGGCGAGCGGACCGATCTTTCCGGGGACTCTCGCGCCGCCCGTAGTCTTCGATCTCACAGAGAGTGGATATTCTAATTTGAGAAAATCTCGTATAACTTCTTTTCAAATTATCCGAGACTTTTTGTTTCATGAAATACTTTCTAGAGACTTTCAGTCATTGATTCCGTCGTGACCGATTTTGACACCAACAGTTTTTCGACACCAACAATTAGATGCTTGAGATATGTTAGTGAATGAGCATTCATCTAGAGATAGAGCTTGTTTAGAATTGTGTCTAGGCTTAAGGTGTTAGATTGATTGAAAGTTTGCCATCTTAGATTGAAGCTTGATCACCCAAAGTCAATTCCATTGTCCCAAGAACCCCTTTGCTTCATATTGAAAAGAAAGTTCACTCTTTTATTGCATATTTAGTATTGTCTTAGTTCATAATCATCCTCACTCAATGGTTGCACTTAGATTAAGCATAGATTTGCATTCTCTTTGCACTAGAATCACTTAGAATTGGTTCGACAATCTTTTATACTACATCATTTGATTAGGAGCCTTGAAACTCCTACCATCAAATTGGCGCCGTTGCCAAGTTCTAAGTTGATTTTGACATTGCGATTTAGTCATTTGCTTGAGACTAAGTCATTTTTTTTATTGTGTTATTGCTTCTCCTTGTTCTTTTCCCTTTGCATTTCAGGTGTATGATAACTAGAAGCAGAGGTGCATCAAACTTGACACCCACTGTTGAAGAAATTGCTACACTTGAGAGGGAGATTGCAAGAAAGAGAAGAGAAGAAGAGCAACAGGCTCACTTGCTGATTGGGGTTTGATATGGAGAATCAGCCTCAAGATGGTGATGCCCTAGGGGGCAATGGTCAAAGAGCTGACAACATAAGACCACAGCGACCACAACAACAGCCACAGCGCCAAGCTAGAGCCATTGGAGCCTATGATCAACCTCACATTCATGGTCATAGGTTGGGATCAGAGCACCAGCTGTGGAGAACAACAACTTTGAGATCAAATCAGGGCTGCTGCATTTGATTGACAACAACAAATTTCATGGCCTTGCTGTGGAGGATCCCCTTGATCACTTGGACACATTTGATAGCTAATGTAGCTTGTCCAAGACTAATGGAGTCTCTGAAGATGCTTTCAAGCTGAGATTGTTTCCCTTCTCTTTGGGAGACAAGGCACATCAATGGGAGAAGGCTCTTCCAAGTGACTCTATCACAACTTGGAATGAGTGCAAGAGGGCATTCCTAGAGAAGTTTTTCTCTACCTAAAGAACAGCCAAGATCAGAAATGAGATCTCTAGCTTTCAGAAGAAGAACCTTGAAGGCTTTAGTGAAGAATGGGAGAGGTTCAAGGGCTATTGGTCTCAATGCCCACATCATGGCTTCACCAAGGAGAGTTTGCTTAGTACCTTCTACAGAGGTGCTCTTCCAGAGTTCAGGAGCAGATTAGACACAACCAACAATGGGTTCTTCTTGGGCAGAACTGAGCAGGATGCAGAGGAGCTGGTGGAGAACATGGCCAAGAGTGACTCCGTCTACAGTGACGAGCATGATAGGGTCAACAAAGGCACTGATGAAGATGATCAGCACACAAGGAAGGTGCTGAAATCTCTCCAAGAGAAGTTGGACAAGATTATTGCAGAGAAGGCTAAGCAGGAGCAGATTAACTCCATTGGGAACCAGAAACAAAAGCAGCCTGCTGGGACTAATCAGGTTGCTGGTGTAGTAGGTCAAGAGGAGCTGTGCTTCATCAATGCTAATGGCACATGGTACAGAAAAGAGCCCAACTTCCAATACCAAAACAACTATCAGCAAATACCTTACTACAACAATCAGCAAGGAGGTTACCAAGCCAACCAGTCTACTCAGCCCCAAGGAAGCTCTTCTCAAGCTCAGGCTCCAAGTTCAAATATGGAGTCCATGTTCAAGAAAATCTTAGAAGCTCAAGAAAGAAATGCTAAAAACATTGGTGATGAGTTCAAAAACATACATGCAAAGATTGATGGGACCTATTCTGACAACAAGTACATGCAACTTGCCTCTCATCTCAAAGCTTTGGAGAGCCAGATTGCTTCTATGTCTTCATCCTCCAAGAGCCCAATGGAATCTCTACCAGGAAAACCAGAGAAAAATCCCAAGGAATCTTGCAATGTCATCCTCTCTACTACTACTTCAAAGATTGAGATGTGTACTCATGAGACAAAGGAGGATGAGATTGAAATGTTTGGAACTGAGTTTGGGGAAGTTGAGAGATTTGTTGTGGCCACAGCTGAAGCACATATTCTGAGGGATGCTGCCAAGAAGGCTGAAGTAAAGAGTCTGTAGAAAGCTGAGCCTAGAGCTGAGACACCAACTGTGAAGAGAGCAGACAACAAGCTGAAAGAGGTGAAGAAGGAAGACACTGAGTTTGAGCTATCACCCTATGATAAGCTCTACTTTCCCCCAAAGAGTTCTCACCAAAGCTCAAAAGAAGGTGATCTCAAAGTTCAGGAAAGATCTTAGTGATGTTGGAGTCAAGCTTTCAGAGATATCAGGTATGCGTGAAGCTCATGTCCAATTAATGCTCATCAAGGACATTCTAGACCACCAGGCTGAAGTGGCTGAGCTTTTGGACATCTCCATTCTGAAGATTGATCCACCAATCCCTCCAAAGTCCCTCCCTAAGCTTGAATCTTAAGGGAAGTTCACCTTGTCTTGCTCCCTTGGTCAACTAACTATGGATGATGCTCTTGTTGATAGTGGTGCTAGTGTGAATGTCATTTCCTTGGATATGGTGAAGAGTCTTTGGATTGAAAGCATGGAACCAGATACTCCTTCTCTCACCTTTGGGTATTCTTCTTCTACAACCCCCTTGGCATAATCAAGGACTTCCTCTTGAAGATTGGATCCTGCACCATACCCATTGACCTCACTGTTTTGAAGATGGCATCTGACGAGAGAATCCCTTTGATCCTTGGCACTCCTTTCCTCACAACAGTTGGAGCTTGCATTGACTTTCCCAACAAGAAGGTCACCCTCATGCATGTGAACAAAGCTGTTTGCAGAAACGCGCGAGTCGGGACGCTCGGGACAGTGTACCAGCGTGGCTGGCCGGCTCGGACAGGGACTGTTCTGCGCGGGTCAGGATGCTCGGGTTGGATCCGGGACTCTACCCTGAGCGTTTTTATTACGTCTGGCCGAGATTTAATGACTCCAGGGCCATTTTGGTCATTTCTTTTTATGTTTTTAAGGGCTTTCAAGACTCATATAAATACTTATGTAATCTCCTTTGTGAGACGAACTTCTTTTCTCTCAAAACACTTTTAGATCTTGAAGAAAGCTTGGATCTTGGATCCTTTTTCATCTTATTTTCTTGTGTTTGCTGGATTATTTCTATCACTAATCATGTTTAACCTTGAATCGTCATTTGTTTTGGGGTTTTCCATGTCTATTAGTGAGTAGATCTATCTAGGGTTCATGGACTTGAGAGACTAAGGGTGATTAGGTGTAGATCTAAGATGTTCTAGGGTAGATCCTTCTTGATCCTTGCTTGTAGAGTGTTCTTTTTGCTATTTTGGAGTTGGCCTCTTCAAAATAGAGCTATAGGAATTTCATGCCCGAAAGGTGTTCTATGAAATGCCTGAACCAACTCTCCAATGCTTTTAACATTCTTTACCAAAGAGATTTGTTGTTAAAGGTGTTAAGATTGCTAATGGACTAGTTCTTAATGATTGCTTTCATATTAGTCAACCTAAGAGACTAGATGCTTGAGATATGTTAGTGAATGAGCATTAATCTAGAGATAGAGCTTGTTAAGAATTGTGTCTAGGCTTAAGGTGTTAGATTGATTGAAAGTTTGCCATCTTAGACTGAAACTTGATCACCCAAAGTCAATTCCCTTGTCCCAAGAACCCCTTTGCTTCATATTGAAATGAAAGTTCCCTCTTTTATTGCATTTTTAGTATTGTCTTAGTTCATAATCATCCTCACTCAATGGTTGCACTTAGATTAAGCATAGATTTGCATTCCCTTTGCATTAGAATCACTTAGAATTGGTTCGACAATCTCTTATACTACATCATTTGATTAGGAGCTTTGAAACTCCTACCATCAGGCTCTAAGCTGCCCGAAGGGCTCAAAAGGAGGTTAATAGACTTCCTCAGGTCCAACTCCGATTGCTTCACCTGGTCCCATTTCGATATGCCTGGGATTGACCCGGAGATCATCATGCACAAGTTGCACGTAGACCAGTCAGTTAGGCAGAAGAGGAGGAAGTTCGCTCCTGAAAGGGACGCGATCATCAACGAGAAAGTCAAGAACCTGCTCGACGTAGGATTCATCTGTGATGTGCAATACCCGGAGTGGCTAGCCAACGTGGTGGTGGTCAAGAAAAAGAACGGAAAATGGAGAGTCTGTATAGATTTCATAGACCTCAACAAGTCCTGTCCAAAGGACCCCTTTTCTCTACCTCACATCGACACACTCGTCGACGCCACAGCCAGGCACCAGCTAACGAGCTTCATGGATGCATTTTCCGGCAACAACCAGATACTCATGCATCCAGAAGACCAGGAGAAAACATCATTTATGACCTCCCAGGGCATCTATTGCGACAAGGTCAAGCCTTTTGGCTTAAAGAACGCCGGGTCTACCTACCAAAGGCTGGTGAATATGATGTTCGCGGATCAGATTTGGCAGACCATGGAAGTCTATATTGACGACATGCTGGTGAAGTCCATGGAAGCCGAAGATTATATCTCGCACCTGCAGCAAGGTTTCTCCATCCTGCAGAAGTATAGCATGAAGCTCAACCCAGCCAAATGCATATTGGGAGTGAGCTCCGGAAAATTCTTGGGGTATATCGTAACCCACCGGGGAATCGAAGCTAATCCCTAACAAATACGCACCATCCAGTCCATTCCCTCCCCAAGAAACGTCAAAGAAGTCCAAAGGCTAACGGATAGGATGGCAGCCCTAAGCAGATTCATCTCCAGGCTGTCCGACAAGTCTCAGGCCTTCTTTAAAACACTAAAGAGTGCGAAAGACTTCCAGTGGACGGATAAATTTGAGTCCGCCTTACACGAGCTTAAGGTATACCTCACTACTCCTCCTCTCCTGTCAAAACCCTTGGCGGGCGAAGTACTGCTGCTATACCTCGCAGTCTCAGAGCAAGCTGTGAGCGCCGTCCTAGTACGCGAGGAATGAAGCAAACAGCTCCCAATCTACTACGTGTGCAAACCCCTCTTGGAAAGAGAGACTCGCTACAGCCACCTTGAGAAGCTGGCTCTAGCCCTGATGGTCGCTGCCCACAAACTAAGACCGTACTTTCAAGCTCATCCGGTCGTGGTTGTCACTTCGTTCTCCATCAACCTGGTTCTTCAAAAACCTGAAGTCTCAAGACGCCTGGCCTAATGGGCAGTGGAGCTAGGAGAGTACGACATAATATTTCAGCCGGCTACCGCTATAAAATCACAAGTCCTAGCCGACTTTGTAGCTGAGCTCTCACTTACCTTGCTTCCGGCTCTGGAGCAGGAGGAGCGTCTTCAAAGCAAGACAGCAAAAGAAGGAGAATGGACCCTATACGTTGACGGATCCAGCAAGGTGCTCAGCTCACCGGAGTTGGGATAGTGCTCACCTCACCGGGAATACGGCCTCAAGAGTTGTAAGGTGCAACTTTAAAGCAACCAACAATGAAAGCGAGTATGAATCCCTAATCGCGGGACTGACACTCGCCCACCAGATGAGCGGAGAGGACAACCAGGTCTTCAGTGATACTCAGATGACAATCAACCAGGTGTAGGGAGAGTACCAGACCAAGGACGACAGCATGATCCGACATCTAGCGATCGCTCAGCGCCTCATCAAGAAATTCAGAAGCTATAAGCTTACGCAAATCCCTAGGGAAAGGAATTCGCAGGCAGACGCTTTGGCAAATCTGGTGTCCGCCCTCGAAACAAAAAACCAGATGAGCATCCCCCTGCTGGTTCTCCAATGGCCAGCCACCCTGGAAGAATCGTTGTCCGAAGCTATCTCCGCGATTGAAGAAGAGGACACATGGATGACTACTATAGTTCGGTATCTAGAGAACAATATCCTCCCATAGGATCACAACGAGAGCAGGAGGATCAAGAAGAAATCAGCAAGATACTGCGTCTCCCAAGGAGTACTGTACTGGAGATCTTTCTCGAGACCCTATCTACGGTGCGTAATACCACGAGAAGCTTCCAGGATCTTGTTGAACTACACGAAGGAGACTGCAGATCCCACTCCTGTGGTAGAAGCCTAATGCTAAGGGGCAAGAGTGCGGGCTACTACTAGCCAACGATGGCCGAAGACGCCAACATGCAAGCCAAATACTGCGACGAATGCCAGAGACACGCACCAGTGTCCGAGCTCGAAAACCTCATATCCATAAGTTCCCCCTAACCTTTCAGGAAGTGGGACATGGATATAGTGGGAAAATTCCCAACTGCGCCGGGGAAAAAGGTTTTCCTCCTGGTGGTAACCGATTATTTTTCCAAATGGGTTGAAGCGGAAGCGCTTAGCCGAATAACTGATCTCCAGATCAGGAAGTTCTTGTGGACGAACGTGATCACACGATTCGGAGTTCCGCAGAAGATTGTCACCGACAACAAGCCACAGTTCACCAGTCATAACTTCAAGGAGTTATGCAAGGACTGGGGCATAAACCTCACCTTCGCCACACCCAGACATCCTCAGTCCAACGGACAAGCCGAGTCCACAAACAAAACTGTGGTCAACATGCTAAAGAAGCGCTTGGAGGATTCTCATGGGAAGTGAGCAGAGGAACTACACGGATTTCTCTGGGCCTATAGGACTATTCCCAAGACGGCGACACAAGAAACTCCCTACTCGTTAGTCTATGGGGCAGAAGCTATAGTCCCCAACGAGATGCATGTAAAGACAGCCGTCTCCAGTTCCATCTCCCAAGAGGAAAACGACGAACTGATGTCTCTAAGTCGCGACCTACTTGACGAAATGAGAGAAGCTGCTCGACTGAGAAACTGGTCCTACCAGGACGTCGCCCGAAGCTACAACAAGAAAGTCAGGACCAGGACCAGGACCTTCCAGCGAGGGGATTGGGTTCTACGACGAGTAGCCGACAACACCAGAGAAATAGCATCAGGGAAACTCGCCCCCGGGTGGAAAGGACCCTACAAGATAATCGAGGTGCAGGGAGCAGGAGCCTACAGGCTGCAAGACAGCAAAGGTAAAATACAATCCAACTGCTGGAATGCCCTGCAACTCAAAGCTTATCATTTTTAATATGATCTCTGGATCCCTATATATATATATTGCTTACTATATACTATTTAAGCATTGTAGTTTTCTACTCTTATGTATGTTGCACGTCTACGGACCAGACTTTTATAATAAAATAGTTCCGACTATAAGGATAGTAGTAAAACCACCATACTTAAAGGCATACGAGCAGGATCAGGTCTCAAGGGACGTCCAATCCTGGCCAACCCTTACCAAACGAGGTACATCCACAAAACACAAACGGGTATGAGACTTAAGGCAGGAATGGGTCTGCGCAAACCTGAGTATGCTGTCAAAGCTACCTGGAACCCCGGTATAGGCCTAAGAGCCATAAAAATATTGGGGCCCCCAAAAGTACAAAATGTGAAAAGTACCTGTATTAAAACTCTACGTGCTAACAATACAGAGGACACATAGTACAAAAATTGCAAAAGTACTGTGACATACAGGGAGCAATAAGTTCAAAAGTCAGGGAGCACAAAAATTGCAATAAGGGTAGTAGAAAAACCACCATACTGGTGACTGAATCACTATTCCAAGTAGATCCACACCAGCACCCCTAAATCTGATAGTTGCTTCATGCAGAAGCAGCATGCAGAATTAGGAGCTCGATAGTGGCCAGCTTCCGAACAAGTACCGGGAGCAGTCTTACTTAGGAAGACGGAGTACGGTCCCTGCAAAACTAAATTCCGGTTTACGAACTCTGGGCACAAAATAATTTGAGAAGAATTAACAATAGAACCTATGGGTTCCTATCCGACCTACGGGTCCTGAAAAGTTCCCCGGATCTAGAACCTACAGGTTCCTACTCGACCTACGGGTCCGAAAAATGGTCTCAGGACCTAGAACCTATGGGTTCCTATCTGACTTACAGGTCCCAAAAAATGGTCTCGGGACCTAGAACCTACGGGTTCCTATCCGACCTATGGGTCCCAAAAAATGGTCTCTGGACCTAAAACCTACGGGTTCCTATCCGACCTATGGGTCTCAAAAAACGGTCTCAGGACCTGGAGCCTACGGGTTCAACCTCGACCTACGGGTCCTAAACGATCCCCAGATCTAAAACCTACGGGTTCCACCTCGACCTACGGGTCCTAAATGATCCCTGGATCTATAACCTACGGGTTCCACCTCGACCTACATGTCCTGGACGATGTCAGGATCCCTAGAACAAACCTACGGGGTCCGAGTACTTGCACTATCTCCAAGATAGAAGAATAGCCTAAGGGTTAAGACCAGTCCTTTCTAGACCCTCGGGTCCTAAAAGCCATCTACCGACCTTGGTAACCTCTGAATCCGGGATTACTCCTAAAGTCCGAAAGCGCACCTCAAGCTTTGATAAGCGGACCTGCAAAGTGAGGGAGGAAAACCTCAAATGACCTACGCAGGAGACACACCCATGTAAACTTGAGATGTTATAACTGATGGAGTAACCAGCCCAGGGAATATTTTTAAACAACGCATTACGCGATCCTGCTATAAGCCAACAAAAGGGTATGCTACGAGAAGACAGAGATAAATCCAAGGAGTACTTCTCTTATATAGAAAGAGAGAAAAATGGGCCACAACAAGGCCATTGTTCAAGCAAAAGACTACAGGGAGCCATTATTCAAAAAAAAAGGGAACTAAGATAAGCAATCTTAAATTCAAGACGGAGACCCTCATGGCCAAGCAGACTATTCCAAATCCATCTCGGAACCTGGCGGAATAGGAGGCTCGTCCTCGAAAGTAGGGGGATTGACGCCTTTGCTCTGCTTCTTCAGCCACTCCCGCATCAGTTTCCAGCGGGCAATGATCCTCACTCCATTGGCGACCAATCACCATTTCAAGATTGAAGGTCTCTGACGCCGCATTGAAAGCGCTGATTACCTCCTCTAGTTCCTGATTCTTTTGCCTCACAGCCAGGGCATCAGATGAAGACGTCTCGACGGCCTTCTTCAAGTCCTTCACTTTGTTTTTGAGGTTGCAGATCTCCAGCTCCCGAGCCAGGCGCTGATCTTTCTCCTCTGACAACTGGTGCATCAAATCCTCAATCGCCTCTCAGTTTGTCGCCAAACCATCACTGGACAGTTGCTCCCCAAAGTGGTGAAGTTGGGAAATGGTCTGCACAACACATAGTACTCTCGTCAGAAATTCGGGAATACAGAAGGGAGCAAGCAAGCGAAAGCTTACCTGAAGGAGTCCTCCCTGGAGAACTTGAACCACCTCCGAAGGCTCCCCCAAAGGAAGAACAGTGTTATCCTGAGGAAACACCTTTAATGTTTAGATTGGACAAAGCCGTGGCCAACCTCCTTGCAGAGCGAGCGACATCGGCGGATTGTTGCGCTGACTTAGTCGTCACACCACCAGCTTTGGATTTCTTCCCTTGAGACGAGGAAGACGGTTCCACCTTCACCGCCGTAGCACGGCGGCTACCGGTAACCATCACCTCGTCTCCAGACGGGGTCCTGCTGCCAGATCTTTACTTAGCGGATATCTCCTTCGCCGCCTCCTGGTAGGCCGTGAAAGGATCCTCGGTCATGTTTCCCGACATGTTCCCTGCAAGGACACGATCATCAAATACCTAAGAGAAAGAAAAGTGTGCTAACGAATACTTACTCCAGAGGCTGCTGCGTCGCAGTAGGGTTTTGCTAACCAAGAAGTTCACTTGGCGTCGGTCGAGAGGAAGTTGTCACGCCCGAAGAATGGTGCTTTCACCCTCGGAAGGAGCGGGATGAGTTCCTGCTGCAAAGAAAAACATCGAGATGAGAAACGGCTGGCTGACGATACAACTCAACTGCTGATATCTTGCATATTTAGATGTTTTTAGCATTCATATATGCATTTTGATCATATAGGTTAGGCATTAGGGATCTTTAGGCTCATATTGCATTCATAAGGCTTTATCAGGCGTTGGAGTGTACTTTCGAGTTATTGGAGGTGTTTGGGAGTATTGTGATCAAAAAGGGGGTGAAAGATGAACATGGACGGAGGCCTTAGAGAAGTCTTCTATTGCTAAGATTTTGTGGAGACACAGAAAATCGAGTTAGCTGTCCAATGGAAGTGGTTTAAGTCATTTGGAGCTATATTGGAGGAGTTATGATCGAATCACTGAATGCATGTCAACATACCCGGGGCGAAGTACCCGGGTTGAGCACCCCGCTCGGTAATGGACGAGGCTGGACACACCCGACCTGATACACCCGGGGTCGACCACCCGCACGTGATTCTGGGCAAGAGTCTGGTACGCGGGTCGCCCATACGCGGGTCGGACCAGTATCACCTGACCCCGGTGGTTTCCAAGTTTCTTGCTTTTAGCTTGATTCTGATTGGCTGAAGACTTAATGATCTCAAGGGCTTTTTAGACTTTTATCTTTATGTTTTTAAGGGCTTTCAAGCCTCATATAAATAATATTGTAATCTCCTTTGTGAGATCTAACTTCTTTTCTCTTAAGAACACATTTAGATCTTGAAGAAAGTTTGGATCTTGGATCCTTCTTCATCTATTTCTTTTGTGTTTATTATATTATCTTCATGTATAATCATGTTTAGCCTTGAATCATCCATGGTTTAAAGGTTATCCATGTCTATTAGTGAGTAGATCTATCTAGGATTCATGGGTTTGGGAGACTAAGGGTGATTAGGTGTAGATCTAAGAGGTTCTAGTGTAGATCCTTCTTGATCCTTGCTTGTAGAGTGTTCTTATTGCTATTTTGGAGTTGGCTTCTTCAAAATAGAGCCATAGGTATTTCATGCCCGGAAGGTGTTTGATGAAATGCCTGAACCAACTCTCCAATGCTTTTAACATCCTTTACCTAAGGGATTAGTTGTTAAAGGTGTTAAGATAGCTAATAGACTTGTTCTTATTGATTGCTTTCATATTATTCAACCTAAGTGATTAGATGCTTGAGATATGTTAGTGAATGAGCATTCATCTAGGGATAGAGCTTGCTTAGGATTGTGTCTAGGCTTAAGGTGTTAGCTTGATTGAAAGTTTGTCATCTTAGATGGAAACTTGATCACCCAAGGTCAATTCCCTTGTCCCAAGAATCCCCTTGCCTCATATTGAAAAGAAAGTTCACTCCTTTATTGCATTTTTAGTATTATCTTAGTTCATAATCATCTCATCCCCACTCAATGTTTGCACTTAGCTTAAGCATGGATTTGCAATCCCTTTGCATTAAGATCTCTTTGAATTGGTTCGACAATCTCCGATACTACAATCATTTGACTATGAGCCTTGAAAACTCCCTGTATCAACTGCGACCTATGCCTACCAATAAAATTCCACCGGTGACATGATCTGGGGAACGTCGTAAAAGCATATCTATCTTGCAATTTTTTTATTAAAAACTGGACTTTTCCGATCACCCTTCGGTAGCTCCTCCTTGATCGGCAAGCCGCTGCAAGGACGAAGATGGAATCGCTCCCCATTAAGAGGAGCTAACTGATAGGCAAAAAGTACCTCGTTAATGCCAAAGGATAGATACTCCTGGTCGCCCAAGTTTTGGATGGCTATGAGAACCCTCGAAGCCGGGGGACTTAGGCTGGAAGGCGAAATCTCGAAAAGAGTGCACAAGCAAACGACCAGCGCAGGGACCACCCCCCTGAAGCCGGAATCAAAGAAAGCCTCATAGACGGCGTTCTCCCCCAGAATATAGCTGGAAGCGCGCTCCTCCAAAGTAGGCACTCGAAGATCCACAAAGGAGGGAAGAGAATATCTCCTTCGCCAATCCTTCAAGTCATCCTCAACGACCGATGAAGCGGGACTCACTAACGGGGGAGCCACATATACATAAGAGATAGGCGCGGGAGCCAGCAGATCGCAGTCGGATTCTTCGCATGGATCTAAGGAGCTGCCAGATCCTGAGATCGGAGAATCCATCGTCCTTCTTGACCCAGCTTTGTCTGCCGTCGAAGGGACGGAAGAGGCGGAATGCTTCGACATAACGACAAGAAGTCCTGATCGGCGGAACAAGGAGACCGACCTACGAGGCTTGATCTATCTAGGAAGTTTCGAAAAAGAAAAGGAAGTGAGAGGGTAAGAAGCGATACCTGGGTAAAGATATCGCCGGCGGAGGAGAGCAGAATAAGAAAAGAAGAAAGGCAGAAACATCAAATATAAAGAAGAAGACGTTCGGTGCCTTCCGTAGAAAGCCGCGTGCATGGAATCCTCAGATTTGGGAAAAGATTTGAAATTCAAATTATTTCCTTTTAGGTGCACGGAGCGGTGTGGAATAGATTCCCTATAATAAAGGAAAGAAGATCTTCGCCAAATCATGAGAGAATGATTAGAGATCTCCTGCATCCGGACCCAGGAATCTCAAATAAAATAAGGGAGTTCGACCGGCTCACCAAAGCAAGAAGAAGCTTCCAGCCTCGGACCCGCTCTTCAAAGTGCAAGCTCCACGCTCCGTCCTCGCTCCACGAAGAAATCACTCAGGCTCTAAGCTTCATCCAGACTCAGGAGTCCAAACAGAAATCGCCAGACTCCGGCCTACTCTAAGGGGGCCAGACCTCCCTCGGGTTCAAAATACGGTTCAGACCTAAGAAGAACCCGGCGAAGCAGAATTGTTGGAGCGATGTCCTGCCCAAGGGATGCCTGCTGAGAATGAGCAACTCCGGTTGACTTGAGTGCACAGGTTATTCCCGGATTCTGATGACATAATCGAGAAATAAGGAACAAACTGTTAGGGAAAAAAATACTCAGTTATTAGATTTCTCCAGACCCTGGGCAGGACACCGGCCTCCATGTTCCTGCTAAGAGACAGCACCCGGGTCCGACCCCTGCATCGGTCCCTACCCCCGGGAAAATGGAAAACTTCTGATAGGGAGAACCTTCCATATTTCCGGATATGGAAGCTTTCTAATTCATGAAACCAACTCCCAGCAGCCTTGGGACGACTATATAAAGGGAACCTAAACCCTAAAGCAATGGATCAACACTTCAAGACATAGAGACTAGAGTTAGGCGGCTAGAACTAGGGTTTATACACCAATCTGTTGTAGTCTCTGCCCAAACGATCAATAAGACGTCTCTTCAAGTCTCTTTTCATCTAAATTCCTCTAACTCTCAGAAAATATCTCAAGCTTGTCTGTTGTTCCGTAGTACTCAAAAAGATCCTACACGAAAATCCCCTAACAGCCTCGAAAGGTGTATAGATCAATAGTTAAATTAAATAATCGATCGACACTTTCTTGTGATCAATAAAAGAAAGTCGAGATCCAAGATCTAGATATTTATCTAGATATTTGACTATCTAAACATACGAAAGTTGGTAGACTGTACTCCCAGTTGAGTTCTATAATATCTTGCAAGCAACAATTAGTCTCTATATCATTGTAATCCTGATTACCTGAATAGAAACCCTTAGTCTAACTCTTTCTTATTATTGGTTACAACTTCAAATCAAATCACCTGAACAACTACCTTTTTCACCTTGTTGTTTACTTTACAAATTATCAACCTAGCTTAATCACTGCTGATTAGGATCTAGTGTGTGCCCTAACTCTCTGTGAATTCGATCCCTAAGTACTATAACTTGACCTCTTTTGATGAGAGTAAGGTTGCTCCTAGGTTAATTTGAGCACGTATCAATCGATGTCGACCTGGTTTCGTCGATCATTGATGCTGTTGCAGTGTCTGATATACCATGGGTTTGACGCAGTTTTACCCATGGTATATAGGTGTTTTAAGATATAATTATTATGTTTTGGAGTCTATTAGGTATGTTTTTCAGGTTCAGGAGTGTTTTGGAACAAAGTGATGTTTTTGGAGCATTTTGTAGCACAAGAGAGATTTCATCCGAGCTGACCATCAATCCAGATCAGAGGTCGATATTCAGAGTTAAGAATCGATCGATGCACACTCTGTGCCATCGATCAATATTGAAGAGAAATGTCCACAATTGAAGATGATAATCAGTTGATGCACATCCTGTGATCGATCGATGCTGAACCAAACCGAAGGCAGCCGACTTAAAGCCCAAGACTTCACCAAATTACAAGATTGCCCCTGACGAGTTTTTAACCTAATATATATACTCTTTTTATGGTTTTAAGCAAAGAGAGATTTACTACTATTTTATTGTTGTAGGGATTTTAGTTGGAGAGAAGATCCAAAGAGATTTGTGATTGGAACTCCATCATTATTATTATTTATCTATCTATGCAGTTTTCTTATTAGTTTGTTATTATGAGTTGCTTAGCCATGTCTAAGTAGTTCTATTGTTAGATTTAGGGTTCAAATAGGTTATGAAGGATTAGCCCCAACTCTAGATTGCTAAGTTGTGATACTCATCATTAAGATCCTCTTAAAGCTTGTGTTCTTGAGTAGCTAACTAGAACCTTGATCTAGGATATTAGTTATTGCTTAACCTTGTCCTGGACCTATCCTAATTGAGCTAAGATTGCTAGAAACAAACGGAAGTTGATATAGGAATTCTTAGTGAGCATTCATTCAATCCGATCGCAAAGCTTGGCTAGAGCGCGTCGATCGATACTCCTATAGAGTAATCGATCGACGGTGCCAAAGGTGTATTGATCGATATTCCTATAGAATAATCGACCGACACTTTCTATTGATTGAACCGAAAGGTAAGATCATTAGATCTAGTCAATAGACGAATCTAGAAGGCGGAAGCTGATAGATTTGTTCTTATGAAATTGAGGTCAACAATATCATGCATACAACTTGTTAGGCATCTATAGGATTATAATCCTGATTACCTGCATAGAAACCCTAAGTCTAGCTACTTTCCTTTAATTGTCAAAACCCCTCAATCAATCATCTGAGCAATTTACTTGCTTAACAACCTGCTATTTTACTTTCTTAACAACCTGCTATTTTATTTTAGTCATATTCAACCTAGCTTAATCACCCTGATTAGATCTTATTGGTTCCCTAGCTCCTTGTGGATTCGATCCCCAAGTACTACAACTGAACCTCTTATTTGAGAGAGTAATGTCACTACTTAGGGTAATTTGAGTAGACATCAATTTCCTGGGCAATCGTCTACTTGGATCTTTCTTTTGACCTGCAATAAGTGTGAAAAACGAAAATCGGTAAAAGTATGACATAAAGTATGTGAAATTACCTAATAGTGGGTTGCCTCCCACTCAGCGCTTTGTTATAGTCATTTAGCTTGACTTTGGAGGTTTTTGGCTACTAAGGATGAAAGTGACTACTTGTTGGAAAACAAGTGTCTACTTCTTCTTTGCTCTTCTGGAACCATGTAGCCATGAAGCTTAGTATGGCCTCTTCTCATATGGTCCACTGATTCTTCAATATTTCCTTAGCAACCTCCATTATATGCATCCTCTTCTGAAGATTTCCAATGCTGTCCTGATGTGTTCCAGGTCTAGCATATGTGTATCCTGAGATGGCCTTCAACTCCCGGTTGAAATCATCTCTAATCAATTCTAGAGAAAAATCAATGCCATCAAGCTTATCATGTAGCACCTTCTCTGTTACTGGATTTCCTTGGACTGATGCGGAATCATCGCCGATCGATGGTGTAGGCATTCTGTCGATCGATGTTGGTCGTGATGTTTCAATCGCAGCCTATTTCTGAATCATCTCATCAAGCTTAGCTGAATATGTTTGTAGCCGTTCTTCAAGTGATACAAACCTAGCATCGATCGATGGTTGAGTGCTGCCGTCGATCGATGTCGATGTTCCTGCTCCGATTGCATATTGTTCCTCAATCGTGGCTATGTCCTTCTTCATCTCATTGTGTGTGTAGTCAACCAGCCTATACTGTTGTTGAAAGGATAGTAGACATCATCGAGCCTCTTGTAGAAATCATCTTCTAACCTTTCTTGGGCTCCACATACCGTGTATCATCTCATCAATTTCATCTTTGTTATGGGTGCCTGGCTCTGGAATGGGTGGATTGTACCCTTCTGCATGTTCTGGAAGACATATATAAGAGTGCTCGTCCATTAAAGATCTTTCCAGAATTGCTCTGATGTCCTCCTTTGGCACATGGATCCCTCTACCATCTACAGCTTGTGCATATCCATGCTCATCTCTGTATAAACCATACTCATCTCTCTTTTGCCAATGATATCTTCTCTTGTCGTTCTGATCATAGGCTCTCCTTTCGAACTCGCTACAACCGTCGATCGGTGGTGAGACAGGACCGTCGATCGATTGTCGACCACGTGTTTGTTTCTGATGCTTGTAGCGAGTTTCCAATCCACAAGCTGTAGCAAACAGCTCGTCCATAACCCTCTGCTGGTACTCTGGATCTCTGCTTTGCTGAAGGAAGAGACTATCTGGTCCATCGACCATCTCTAGGATATCTGCAATATCTTTTGGGATACTTGTAGAACACGATCATCTGTAGCTCGTGCATAACCTTCTAGATCCCTGAAATTACCAAATTCATCCGGTATTAGATACCCATAATATGTGTTATCTTCTTGCATCTCGAATTTTGGTGTAAGATGAGGATCGATCGATGGTGAGCGGTTGCCGTTGATCAATTTTGCTGCTTCTGTTATGTGGGAATGATGGAGAACTCTTCTTCCATATCAGGATTTTGGTACTTATGGCCTGTTCCTCTCTGTAATCTTCGTCATACTCATCAGAACGTAGTGCAGTATCCACTGCAAAGGTTTGTTGGCAGCAATCATCTGCCCAGCTCCCAATCGAGTAATAACCTTCTGGAAGATCGTCTATGTCATCTGTTGGGTCACTGTCGATCGACTTTCCTTATTGTTTTTGATCGCGTTTGGATGATCATGATCGATCAATGTTGGATGTTGAATGTCGCCGATTCTTCCGTTTCTGAATTGTGATCTGCTCCACAATAGCATGCTGCTACAAATCCTGGATCATCCCCAATCTCTATGTACGGCATCTGTGTCTTGACAACTCGCACTGGATCATAGTAAACAGTCGGATCAATGAGTGTCAGGCACAACTGTTTAGTCTGCATGTGATGTACCATGGATTTAACCCGTTTTTACCCATGGTATATAGGTGTTTTAAGATATATATATATATATATATTATGTTTTGGAGTCTATTAGGTATGTTTTCAGGTTCAGGAGCATTTTGGAGCAAAGTGATGATTTTGGAGCATTTTGGAGCTTAGAAGAGATTTCATCCGAGCTGACCATCAAACTAGACCAGAGGTCGATATTTAGAGACAACAATCGATCGATGTAAACTCTGTGCCATCGATCGACATCAGCATATGGAGGTCAGCGTATCAAGATTATAATCGATCGATGCACATCCTGTGACATCGATCGATACTGAGTCGCGCAGAAGACAGAATGGTTCCAGCCGACCTAACGCCCAAGTCTTCACCAAATTACAAGATTGCCCCTGACTAGTTTTTAAACCTAATAAAATCAATATTTATAGCTTGGCTATGTGTTTAAGGCAAAGCATGCTTTTCTATTGTTCTAGTTTATTGTTTAAGGTTTTTAGAGATTCTTAGAGTTGGAGAGAAGATCCAAAGAGATTTTTGATTGGAACTCCATTATTTGTTTCTCTATCTATCTATCTCTCTATGAATTTCTTTCATCTTGTTGCTATGAATTGCTAGGCCATGTCTGAGTAGTTCCATTGTTAGATTTAGGGTTCAAATAGGTTGTGAGGGATTAGCCCCAACTATAGATTGCCAAGTTGTGATATTACTTGTTAGGATGTTCTTAATGCTTGTGTTCTAGAATAGCTAATTAGAACCTTGACCTCGGATTGCTTGTTAACTTGACTTCATCTTGAATCCATCCTATTCAAGCTAAGATCACTAGAGAAAGGTGAAAGCTGATCTAGAGACTTAGTGAGCATCAATTCAACCCGCGCATAAAGCTTGCTAGAAGCGCGTCAATCGACATTCCTATAGAATAATCAATCGACGGAGCGAAAGGTGTATCGATCGATACTCATATAGAGTCATCGATCGACACTTTCTAGTTGATCATCCCGACCGGTGAGATCATTAGATCTAGTTATCAGACAAATCTAGAAAGCAAACGCTGATCGATTTGTTCATAAGCTGTTGAGCTCTTTGATATCATGCATGCAACTTGTTAGACATCTCTATGATTATAATCCAAATCACCTGAATAGAAACCCTAAGTCTAGATATTTTCTTTAATAGTTAAAATCCTCAATCAAACCCACCGAGCAACTGCCTTGCTCAAACCTGCAATTTAAAGTAAATCTAAATCAACCTAGCTTAGTCACTAAGGATTAGATCTTTTGTGTTCCCTAGCTCCCTGTGAATTCGATCCCTAAGTACTACAACTGAACCTCTTATTTGAGAGATTAATTCACTCCTTAGGGTAATTTGAGTGATATAAGCATGTTGCAAACTGCTCCTACAGTAGCCATGAAACCTCTCCTAAGAAGTAGAGAAGTGTTCCTGTTCAGCTTGATATCCAGGATATGAAAGTCCACTGGAACTAGGGCATTACCAATATGCACCTCAAGGTATCTGATGATTCCTCATGAGTTCCTTTGAGAACAGTCCACAAAAGTGAATGAATCCTCCGAAGGCTCTATCTTTAGACCTAGATGGTCTGCCATCACCTTTGGTAGAATGCTGACTGAAGCTCCTGTGTCGCAGAGTGCACATCGAAACTCAATGCCTTGTACCAGGCAGGGTACTGTGAATTTTCCAGGGTCACTCTTCTTCTTCAATGTGATCCTCTGCTTCATCTTATCTCTAACCAGATGAAACATCCTCTCAATATATTTCTCGGTCTCCTTGGTTTCTCTGAAGAACATCTACAACTTGTGGGTAAAATAAGCTTCCTCGAATGGCCTGTCTATAGGGATCCTGATAATTCTCTTTGTGAAGCTATCCATCTCCTTCTCATTAACTCCCCTCTTCAGATGCTTGGCAACCTTTTCTTTCCTTTTCCTAAAGGTTCTCCTCTCAGTAGTCTGGTCAACTTGCATAGGCTCTGATGCATCCTCAAAGTGTAGACTTATGTTGTCTGCTTCTTTCTCTGAAGATTTTGATGGATTTATGAGTGCATTAAGTCGAGCTGCGTCGATCTTGAGAAGTTTCAGTAGGTAGGTGAGAGGTGCTCGTCGACCGATGCTGGCTAGCTGATGCTGATCTCCTGTAGACTCTCTATCTCGATCAAAGACGTGCTCAAGGTGTCGATTGATGTTTGTCGTGCTCATACGACAGGGTTTGGGTGGCTGAGGGTGACTCTTCCGTCGATCGATGTTGGAGAGGAGTTGTCGATCGCTTCCCGTCGAACTCCATCGATCGATGTTCATTGATTGGTGTAAATCGACACCAATGTGAACTGTCGAAACTCATAGAGCTTTCGACTTCAAAATCCCCCTCTTGAAGCTTTTCTTCTTTCACCACTTGCCAGAAATAATCATCTATGATGGCATTCACGTGGTGCTTCATAACTTCATCTCCTTTTCCCTTAGCTAGGGCTTCTTGCCTCCTAACAGCTTCTCCTGTATGAACCACCTACATCTCCAACTTCTTCACATGTGTACTCAAAGTTTCAAACTTTGTGTTCAAGTTTGTGTAGACAGAAACAATCTTTCCATTGAAATCCACGTCAGCTTATGCTGGCCCTCAAGAACTTGATCAAGGATTGCTTCTATCTTGCTTTCTTGAGTCTGTGGTGGTGGGTTCTGGTAGGAAGAAGTCCCATAGGTTTTGTTGTTGCTGTTGTAGTTGTTGTTGTAGGGTCTCTTGTACTGTGAAATATGGTTGTAGTTGTTTCTCTATCCATTGCAAGAGAAGTTTCTGTTTCCATTCTGATTCCCATACTTCTGAAACCTAGTGCCACTGATGAAGTTGACATCCTCCTCTACTTCATTGTTGTTGTTGATGTCTACAGCTTCTACATCCTCTGCAAAGTTAACCTGCTTCCTGAGAAGCTTGTGAACACTGTCCAGCTTAGCCCTCACATCGTCCATCTGCTCCTTCCCAAGGATAGGGTCGATTTTCTCCTCCCAAAATCAGTGTTCTTGGTGTTGTTGCTAGATGCCAAGTTTTCAATAAGCCTCACAGCCTCTTCTGAATTCGTAGTGTTGAATTTCCCTTCACTAGCTTCATTTTATATGCCAGCTCGATGCCTCTAAAGAAAGTGTTGAGCAGTTGCACTTGGTTGAACTCATGGTGTGGATAATCTCTCTGATAAGACTTGAATCTGATCCGAGAGCTTCTGAATGATTCCGCAGGCTCTTGTGTGAATGTAGAAATCTTGCTCCTCGAGTCTTCAGCACGTGCCTCTTCAAAAATGTTACGTAGGAATGCTTTCTTGATGTCGGCCTAGGATGTAAGAGATCTTGGTGGTAACTGCTTAAGCCACTGCGAACCTTCTCCAGCAAGTGAGTACTTGACGAGCTTGCAGAAAAGGTAGTCAGTCCTCAAGGACTCCATTGGCTTTAATGGCAGAAACTAGATCCTCAAACCGCTCCAGATGGTCCATAGGATGCTAATGGAATAACCCACAGTAGGGTGTCTGTCCCACGAGTGTGTAGTACTGAGGCTTATGCTTGAAGTCATTCATCTCGATAGTTGGAGGACGAATAGCAGATCTGTTGGCGTTGTAAGACCTGATCCTGGCCTTTCGACCCAACTGGACCCGCGGACTTACTTTGGGTTTATCTTTGCTTGTTTGACTGTTTTTAAGTCTTTTATTTACTAAGTCATATTCAGATATGAGGTTCATAAACAAAACGACCAGATAGCACAGCGGAATAACAACAATAATAATGTAGTTCATTTGTATTACTTAGAAACATGTGATCCAATACATAGTTTGTTAACAGTCTCATAAACAATAACTAGTTCCTCCTAGCTTCGTTTAACCACACACAGCACAGCCTCTCACTGACTGAGTCTTCACGAATCTTTGGCTTGACCACCACAAGCCTCAGTTCCTGAAACTATAACCAATTAAGCATTAATCATAACCGAAGTGAAACGGATTGATCCTACAATGCTTGGCTTGGTTCCTAGAACTTTAACAAACCTCAGACAATATTAATTCAGACAATTCAAACTGTCTACCATACCCTAAGTCAATCAACCAACCACCCCACATGACTTAGAATAGATAGACAGTCCAGAAACAATTAAATATTCTCAAACAGATACACAAACAGATCCAGATCGCCTTAGACCAATCCGTCCATCCGGAGAGTGTCTAAGTATGACCAGCAACACTTGAAGTCCGGCTCTATGGCCCAATGGACTTCCTTACCTGATCCGGCACCAGGCTGGGATCCATACAACCAAGTAAGGCCCAAGCCCAATCCGGTAAGCTTAACAACCGATCGGACCTTGCGACTCATTACTCCGGTTAGACGAACCGTGTATATGTCCTGACTGGACAAGCCTTGGTCTAATCCATATGGACCGGACAGAACCCGCATCCAAAGGAACCACTTGGGAGTTGCACCTCTTTGTAAGTTGCACCCTTTGGTCAATGACACCTTCTGGTCTATGGTACCTTTGATTACTTCAAACCCCTTTGGTATCTCGTACCTTCTGTGTGGGAACCGAAATTCACACCGTCGAGTTTTCTTAATCGGAGGAAAGCCAAGTAAACCTAGCTTCCCCTGAAGGTTCCGGTTATCTGCTGGGCCACGCACAACACAATCAATATGACGAAAATATGAAGTAGTAACTCGTAAGAACAAAAGGAGAGCAAATAGATCTTATTTCCGAATCCGCGTTTGAGCGTGAACAACAGGTGAGAGCCTTGGCTACGAGAGCTGTCGGAAAGTTCGCTAGTCTAGCAACCTAATTTCTAACCTAGTTGAGTCGCAGCTCGATAGTAAAAACGGAAATAAATGCCTAAATTGCTCTAAGTGCTAAGTTTGCCCTAAAAATTTCTCCTCTTGCTCCTCTCCTTAAGCTCTCCTTATATACTCTCTCAAGGTCGGTTTGCACCCTTCCTCTTCTGCCCTTGGGCCGAATTCGTCGTGAGGCGGGCTTTTTACATTTTCGTCGATCTTCATGTTTATCGGGAAACTTCAGTTTTATCGATCTTCATCTATCAATCAGTTACCAAACGAGAAATACTTTCACACAACTATGATCCAAGTATTCACTTCTCTCTAGCAACCTAGCTTTAATTCACCATCAAGACATGGGACACGAAATCAATCACACAATCATTCATCATCAATCATTAACCACATCAACACAAGGCAGTCCATTAAGTCCCATTTAACAGTGTGAAGGTTCTTATGCAACATGATCCATTCATCTAACACCCTAGCATCCATTATGATCTACAAACCTAACTTTCAAACAGGGTCTAACCAGCCCTAGATCCAACATACAGGAGTATAGAGAGAATGAGAGAAGACTGGGTTCAAGACACCTCACCTGAGATCAGATCTGAACAGATCTGGAACAACGAACAAATGAGGAACGAGATCTGGATCTAGATCTGGAAGATTAAAAAAAGGTGAGATAAGGATCTCGGGAAATCTAAGAACTCCAATCCACCACCTTTTTGCCACCATCACCACCATTTGGACGACCACCATACACGACAACCGACAGCTCGGCTTGCTCTCAGGGTGACTCACGACAAGGAGAGAGAAAGAGATCCGGCGGGAGAGAAAGAGATCCGGCGGAAGAGACGAGATCTAGTCACCACCACCACATGGTTACCACCACCACCACTCGGCACCGGCGAGAGAGAGAGAGAGAGAGAGAGAGAGAGAGAGAGAGAGAGAGAGAGAGAGAGAGAGAGAGAGAGAGAGAGAGAGAGAGAGAGAGAGAGAGAGAGAAGTATTTGTTTTCCTTAGATTAATCACAAGGCAAGGTTACAATATTGAAAGGGAATTCAGATTGGATACAAACAAATGGAATAATATTAAAGAATGTTCTTGCAAGCTGAGCTGAAAGGGACTGGTGCTCAACGGCACACTCCTCATCTCTCCTCAAAGTAGAACATGTGACTTTAACTATTTAAATACTCCAACTTGCTTCTGATCTCCCCAACGGTCTCCTTGACTCATGATCTCTCTTTCGCGAGTTTACACATTCTCTTCCTTTGCTTCCAAGGTAAGATAGGTCAAGCCTTGCTACCTTGAGATACAAGTCTTGTACGGACAGACTTGTGTACCAAGTCTGTGCATATCAGCCTCCTCTTCAAGTAGTCTGATCTCTTTCTCTTCTTGTATCTTTATTTATGTCTTCATGTCGATACTCCCCCTCAAGCTTTACCATAAGGTATGGTTAAGTTTGGAACCCATGAAGATATCCCTCATTAAAAAAATTTGTGTGAAAAATCCAATGGGACAAAAACACACAAAGGAAAAAAAGTAGATGCTTCATGGCTTAAGGGAATCATGACCTGTCCAAGTCTATGAGTTCCAATCTTGGGTGAATGAACTCACAGACTTTGGTGCTTGCTCCTTTAGTGAAGATATCAGCTACTTGGTCTTCACTTATACTATAGCAAGGTAAAATGATCTTCTGCTCCACGGCTTGACTCACCTTGTGGCAATCCACTTCAATATGTTTTGTTCTCTCATGGAAGACATAGTTTGAAGCTATATGAATGGCTGCCTGGTTATCACAGAACATGGTGATTGGTGTTATTGTCTCTATGCCCAAGTCTCTTAGAAAGTTTCTGATCCAAATGAGCTCACTGGTCAGTTTTCTCATGGCTTTATATTCTGCCTCAGCACTTGAACATGTGAGAGAGAGAGAGAGAGAGAGAGAGAGAGAGAGAGAGAGAGAGAGAGAGAGAGAGAGAGAGAGAGAGAGAGAGAGAGAGAGAGAGAGAGAGACGGCGCAGAGAGAGAGAGACGGCGCATAGAGAAAAGGAAAAGAGAAGCTTGACGGCTATGGTTTTAGTCTCTGAGATTTCTCTGTAGAGCTTTGCTTCAGATCTCAGAATAGGAGAAAGGAAGGAGGGGGCTGCCTATTTATAAGAAAAGAGGAGGAGCCTTTGGGAACCGAAATTCACACCATCAAGTTTTCGTTAATCGGAGGAAAGCCAAGTAAACGTAGCTTTCCCTGAAGGTTCCGGTTATCTGTTGGGCCACGCACAACACAATCAATATGACGAAAATATGAAGTAGTAACTCGTAGGAACAAAAGAAGAGCAAAAAGATCTTTTTCCGAATCCGCGTTTGAGCATGAACAATAGGTGAGAACCTTGGCTACGAGAGCTGTCGGCAAGTTCGCTAGTCTAGCAACCTAAGTTCTAACCTAGTTGAGTCGCAGCTCAATAGTAAAAACGGAAAAATGCCTAAATTTCTCGACGTGCTAAGTTTGCTCTGAAAAAAGTTCTCTCTTTGCTCCTCGCCTTAAGCTCTCCTTATATACTACCTCAAGGTTGGTTTGCACCCTTTCTGCCCTTGGGCCGAATTCGTCGTGAGGCGGGATTTTTCCATTTTTCGTCGATCTGCATGTCTATCGAGAAACTTGACATTTATCTTCGGGAAACTTGACATTTATCTCTTCCTAAAATAAAAATAGACCGTCATACCCATCTTGGGCTCAATCTTATTTTAAAATCGTAAGTGGACCGTTTGGTCGTGTTCCGGACCCTTCTGGGCCATTTTGGACCTCGAACGTCTTTACGGTTTTTCCTAAGAAATCACCCTCGACGTGACTTTGGCTCCTCGATGGGATCCTAATCCCTTGTATAGTCAGACCAACTGGTGTTGAAACTAACCATGGTCGTTTTATACGACGGATCGGAATCCTTTCGTTGATCGAACCTTTCATGACTTTTTCCAGAGTTTTCCACGACGATCTTAATCGAGACGAAACAGGACTATTGGACTCACAGATTCAAAGATCGAGTTACGAAAACTTAGGCAAGGACGCATGGTATCGGAACGAGACTGCACTCGCCTAGGGCGAGGTGGCGTGGACACGGTGGTCCTCGCCCTAGGGTGAAGTGGCCTGGACGTGGTGGTCCTCGCCCTAGGGCGAGGTGGCCAGGGTTGCAGTCCTCGCCCGTGGGCGAGGTGAACAGGACAGGATGGTCCTCGCCCTAGGGCAAGGTGACCTGGCTGTTGCGGTCTTCACCCGTGGGCGAGGTGAACAGGACAGGATGGTCCTCGCCCTAGGGCGAGGTGACCTGGGTGTTGCGGTCCTCGCCCATGGGCGAGGTGGTCTGGGTTCCGTGGTCCTCGCCCGGGGGCGAGGTGGCCTGGGTTCTGTGGTCCTCGCATGTGGGCGAGGTGGCCTGGGTTCCGTGGTCCTCTCCCGTGGGCGAGGTGGATGGCCTGACCCGCGTCTGCTCCCGGATAAGATCTTGTCCATGCTGGACCAATCCTTGATGCCTCTCGGGGCCGTATACACCATCCGTTGCTTGGCTGACTACTCCTTGAGAATGTTTGGTGAATTTTTTTAAAAAGAAAAACAATTCGGGAATTGGTTTTCCGGGAACATGCGGGCATTGATTCCATTGTGACCAGTTTTGACACCAACAGTTAGCCCCCAGCTAGCTAGGATCCGTGAACCCGTGTGTGAGGTCCTAGTTTGCGGCATGACTTGTTTTAGCTGAATATAGACGTAATCGATGGCCGAAAGTTCGAGAATGAATAGTAACCCTTTTGCCTATATATGGGTTGAGTAAGTTTTGCAAACTCTTTACCCATTCACTTCTTGAGGAAATTTTTCTAAGGTGGAAATCTTTCTCTCTTCCTTTCTCTTTTCTACTTTGGTGTCTCTCCCCTTTTTTTTAAAAAGATGTCTTCAATGTCAATCCTCTTCCGACAATCCTTGCACCGATGAGGAGGTTGTTCCGAAAGAAGAGTTCGAGGTTTCCCAAGATACGATTGAAAAGTATTGGGTTGCACTGTACTCTTCCATGACTCCCCCAAACACGGCCTTTTACCCCAAAAGACCCGTGGTGAAGCTTGATCCTCCTCTGCCGAATAAGACCATTCCTTCCTACCTGAAGACCCTTCGGGAGTTCTGTAAGGTTTCGGACGAGGTCGTGTTTTGGATTCCAGTACAGGGAGAGTGCTCAGAGGATCCTCCGGAGGGTTTCTTCACATGCTACGAGGCTTTTCTCACGCGCTGCTACATGTGGTTTCTGATCCCTGAAGCAATTGTTCGCGCACTTGATTGTTCTGAGCTGTCGATTAGTCAATTAAATGTCGCGGCGTTACAGAATTTCATTGGCGTTTTTATTCTGAGTTATAAACATGGGATGACCCTCGATGCCGATTACTTTGAAGGACTATGGTCGACGCGAAAGAGCTCAATTCCTCACTCATTTCGTATGGCCCCTCGGAACTATATGTCGATAATTCAGGGGCAGACCTCACATGTCAAGGAGTGGGAAAAGCGCTTTTTCTACGTCCGGTCAGACAGTGCATCTGTCAAGGAGAATTGCATTCACTTATTCCGTAATAAGTGGAATTTCCAGCATGGTACTTCGGTCGGGTGTTCACTTTTTTAAGATATCTCTGAGATATCTAAATGCCTCCTTTTTTTTTTACTTTGCAGTGAACAACCTTTACTACGCGTATCCCAGAGATTTGCAGGCCAAGCGACACATTCTCCGCAACGGTCCGCTCTTTTGGACCTCTTTCACCCCAAAAAGAATTCGGAAGGCACTTGCACTCTATCGATCGCAAGGCGTTTTGCAGCTTTAAAGTGCGTCGGACATGAATGAACCAGCTTCTGATACTGTTCCTGTTCGGAGAGGAAGAGACAGGCCTCGGGAGGACAAAGGAATCGCGTTCGAAAATGGTGACTTTACCTCAGACGATCCTCTTTTACCCGGATGGAACCCGAGATTCGTCCCATGCGATGGGAGTGGTACGAGCGAAATCCCTCTTCTGGATGATTTCTTCACCAACCTCCCTCCTAGTTTTGATGCCCCACCTGCGATGGACGAGCCATCAAGGGTGGAGGTGGTCACTGAAGGTTCAAGGATGATTAATGAGGTCGGTTTTCTGATTTTTGATAAGTTTTTATCTTTCGACTCCTTCCTTCATTGTTTGGCCGTTGATTCATGCAGGGAATGTGAGTTTTCAACTCAGCACTCGACGCGGGTTTCAGCGAGGCACACATTTCTAGCTTTAAGGTCGAACAATCCGAGAGAAAGCTCATCCATTTTCAGAACGATGTCGCGGAAAGAGACCGTAAGCTGGCTGAGGTTCATTCTCAAGCTATTCGTCGTGCGAAGAGGAGAGGAAGAAAAATGGTTGCTGCCAAACTGGCGAGGAGAGCCTCTCAGTTTGAAGCTGAGTTTGAGAAGTTTAAGGAGGCTCAGGACTTTGTAGGCGATTCCTGCGAGTGTCGCGGTTCGGTTGGTTCCTTGTGGAAGACGCATGATGCCGGCTACTCTTTTCTCTCCGAGATAGCAGAGATGTCGGGTCATATGGATGAGTGTGCTCAAGCCGAATCGATGATTCCTCCGATCGAGGGAAGGATTCGACAGCTTTGGGATCCTATCACGGTTTCAGAGGACACAACGGAAGCGGGAGCCGATGTTGCCGACAGGGAAAGAGAAGTGAACCAGCCTGCGAGTTCTTTCGGAGTTTCCATGTCCGGGTATCTAGATCTTGACCTCTGAAGGTCAATGGGATTGTTTCCCCTTTTCTTATGGCTTCGTACTGTCTTAGACCGAGTCTGGCCATTTTTATGTATTCGTGTGTTTAGGCCGTGTGAGGCCGTTTGAACTTTATATTTGGGACTGGCCGTCGGTGGCTTTAAATCCCTGTCGCTTCTGCGTCTTTAAATTAACGCTTTTAGTTATTCTATGAGCTTGATTTATACTTTCGACAAATGTAGAGGAAAATGTATGAGTACTCACTTCGTATCTTAGCTCTTAACTTGTAGATGTTCGTTTGCTACTTTGGTACAAGGGTGTTCGGAAACGTTTAGGATTTTTGAGAAGTTTCGTGAGCGTTTTAGATGTGAACGATGAGAGGCATACTTTAAGATATCGTATCAATTTTGATATCATGCCTTGAGATGTTTAGAGACCAGTAGGACTGGGTTTAGGGAAAGACCTAGGTTTACTTTCGGCTCTAAGGCTGTGCGACAACTAATCAGCTTTCGTTTTGCTTGTGGGCGATTTCTACCTGATTCTTATCGACTAAAGTCCGGGACTCGGCGCCGGCTTATATGACTTGTGTGGTAAGAATCGAGCTCTCTCTAAAGAACGTTTGGAGTGCTAACTAAAACTTTGGGTTTTCTTGTATAGCGAGCTTTCTCTAAAGAACGTTTGGAGTGCTAACTAAAACTTTGAGAGGACCTTATTTTTTACGAAAGGTCTGACTACGGGTTCGTTTAGAGAACATTTTTTTTGGATCCGTCCGTCGGGACCAGTCGGCGGGCATTTTTTATTTTATAGTCGCGGACGGACGGTTTGTTGGATGATACGGTCTTAAAATCTTCGAGAAGTTCGCGACGTCTCGCTTTCTTGAAGATATGTTTTTTTCATTTTTTGAGATGGTTACGATCCTCGTTTAGAGAGGATGTCTGATTTAATGGTTTTGCTTGATTGAGAATTAGATTGCGTGTACTGCCTATATGGGAGTACAAGAGTTTTGATTTGGTCCAAGGACTGCTTGGATGAATTTAGAAAGCCTTGATTTTCACTTAGGCTATATTCAGGTAAATCTTGGATTAATATTGCTTTTATAAGTAAATCGCGAGTTCGGAAAAATTTTATTGAAAAAGTTTCAAAAATATCGAGTACAGGTGCGGATATTTCGAATTTTGTGGGAGTATACGAGTATACGTACACCCCCCTTTTTTGGTGAGGGGGATAGCTGAACACGCCAAATTCTGACGAGTTGCCTACGTACCTCTTTCGAGGATAAAGCCATCTCGTAGTTATGCTGGTTGCTGCGGGCGTTTCTACTCGCTGGATGGAGCCGCTTTGATTGCTTCGACCGTTAAGGCTTCAGATGAATCGATGTCTATTTCAGGAGTTGAGTTGTCCGCTGGCAAGGCGATGGGCTCGGAGACTTTGTCGTTGTCTGGAGCCGTTGCCTGGTCGGATGATTCTGGATCATCTTTTACGGCATTCCGGAGAGTGTTCTGAAATCTCTTTGCTCGTTTCGGGCTGACCACGGGGGTGTTCCGAATTTGTCGCAGTTTATGCTCGGCTAGGAAGCAGAGTCTTGACTGTTTCTGAAATCCCTAGATTACTGCGATTCCGTTTGGAGTTGGGAATTTGATGCCAAGGTGGTAAGTCGATGGTACTGCCTTCATTGCGTTGATTTAGGGGGTTCCCATGATCACGTTGTAGATGGCCAGGTTATCGACTACCGCAAAGTCAACGATTTTCGTGACTTCTTTGGCCATGACTGGGAGTTTGATTGATCCGAGGGTCATAGACGTTGTGCCCAAAAAACCGGTTAGAGGCTTTGGCTCTAGGACGACCTCTCCGAGTTCAATGTTAATTCTTCGGAGGGTGTCGCGGAAGATGACATTGACTGTATTTCCTGTATCGATAAGGATCCTTCCTACTTCGAGGTCCCGGATTACCAGATCAATTACCAATGGGTCGCAATGAGGTTTGTCGATTCCGACGGTTTCTTGCTCTTCGAAAACGATCGTGTCGTTGGGTACATCATCGTCTGGCGACTCGTTTGGCCAGCTAGAGCTTGTTTCATCCTTCCGTCGGTAAGCTTTGATCGATGAAACCGAGTCGTGATAGAACTGCCGATTGGCTACCAGATGACATAGACCATGGAAGAGTTGACAATGTTTACTGGGTTTTAGTCATTGGAGGAGTCTTGAATTTCTGCTATTTCCTCGTGTGTTCTTGGATTTACAAATATAGAAACCTTGAAGATGATGATCATGAAAAAGATTCTGTTGTCTCACCTCCATGATCTCAAAGAACTTGTCCTATGTTGTCATCTTTATTTAAGACCTTTGTCTGAAAGATATTCTTCTTCCTCTGTTTTTGAAATAATTTCTCTCGTGTTCTTGAAACAGTCTCAGCTTTGATCAAATCAATCTAAGGATACTTTTGCTGATTTTATGTTACGTTACTTATATTAAGTTCTCATATTTTATGTTTTGCTCCTGACACAACTAGTAAACATTTGGTCAAATAATTTCTAATTTTCTATGTATCCCAACTGCCTGTTTCTAATACGACAACATAAACATTTGGTGACCAGCTCTAAGGGTCTCTAAGTCGAGGGTTTATAATGTTGAAATATTAATTCGGGATTTTTCTTTAGATTCAAAAATGGTTGAGGAGTTGTATCACTAAAAATCATTAAATGTTTTAAAACTTTTATTATCATTTATGTTTTGTTTAAAACTCCTATAATTGATTTATAAGTCTTTGAAACTAATTTATAAATCCTATACATTACTTATCAGTTTTATAACCAATTTATAAAGGTTTATAAATACTTTAATAGTTTTACAAATGATTAATAAGGTTTAACAATGGTTTTATAATCTTTTACAATTCTTGCTATTTGTTATGGTAAAATAATGCATGATTATTCGTGATACTACCAAAAAAGAAAGTAAAACAATAAAGCAAGATGAGTATATCAAATATACTTTTTATTAAGGAATAAATATTGGTACAGATATCAAGGTGAAGAAGATAACACTGCATTATTTCCTCGGCGACAGCAAAAAAAGTATGAGCCGAAGGCTGAAAACCATGTAAACATGAAAAGAAAACTCACGTCCTACACTATGCAGAAAGATTGACCTCATGAATTAATTATTCCCAACACTAATTAAAACTTAATATAACTTAGAAATCTTAAATTTGAAATAACGGTATAAGATACAAGTTTTTTTTTTTGAATGAATTTTAAATTTATTCAAAAAAGCCTTCTTACAACAAGTGTGAACCAAAGTTAATCTCCATAACTCAAAACTCAACTACACCAAGCTAAAACTCAATTTTACAGCAACTACACTCTTGATTGGAACCAATATTGAAGAACATTCTCCATACCCTTCCCGCCCTTACCCCGAATTATACTGAGTTTATTCCTAACTCCTTTTTCAGTAAGTTTTGCAAGTACAGCCATAGGCATTAGCTTCTCTCCATGCTTCACTTTGTTCCTTTCTCGCCAGATAGCATAAATAGCAGCATGAAATGCATACCTCAGACAGAATAATATCCTCTTATAAAATGCTCCACCAGAGATCTTCTGCACTAGCTCAGACCAGACTTCCGAATAAGAGTTCCCTAGTAATCCCCTGACAAGATACCTCCACAGCTGGCCAGAGAATTCACATTTGAAGAATAAATGATCCAGGGTTTCAACTTCATTTTTGCAGAGCACACATATAGTGTCAACTCCATGACTCCATTTTGAAATCCTATCCATATTAGATAGTCTATTCTGCATTGCCAACGAGACTATGAAGGCAAACTTGGGAGTCGCCATGGAGAACCAAACACCTCGAGCCCACACCTGCTGCTCAGTAGTCTCTCGCAAAATTTCCCAAGTCTCACGAGTTGCTAAAGCTTGGTTTATACCCCTTCCTCCCTCTCCAAATGCCTTTATCATCACTCCCATTGCAGAGCAAACTTCGAACAGATTCCAAACTAACCTCCAATTCATTTAGAACCTCAGAATGATGCTTCCTTCCACGTCTAAATCTCAAAGCCACTTCTGCAAGGGTAGCATCTTTCCTTATACCCATTTCAATAATCCCTCTACCACCCAACAAAACAGAGATATCACCTTTATCATACCACTTATCATACCAGAAAGATATGTGTCTCCCATTCCCAATCTCCATCTTAAAGAAAGTTTTTGCAATCTCTCTCAATTTAAGTAACTTCCTCCACATCCAAGAACCAGCCTGAGTCTGAGCCTTAACTTCCCAGAAACTTTTCTTTTTTAGCAGATACATCCGAATCCATTTTTCCCATAAAGAGTCGCCTGTAAGCATTCTCCAAGTGAGTTTGAGGCTATAGACAAGATTTACCTCTTTCAATGCTCTAATCCCCAACCCTCCTTCATTCTTTGGTTTGCAGATTTCACTCCAAGCAACCTTAGCTCCCGCGGTTTTCAAATCAGGCCCTGTCCAAAGAAAAGAAGCACCCATCTGCTCTATTTCCATCAAACATTTACTAGGTAATCTGAACACCGAAGCCCAAAAATTTACAATACTCATCAGAACTGAACTTATCAGCTGAAGACGACCCGCATAAGAGAGATACCTGCTCGTCCAAGAACTAATCCGTCCTCTAATTTTCTCCACCAACGGCATATAATCTTATCTTTTCATAACTTGAGTCATCAGTGGAAGTCCCAGATATCTGACAGGTAAACTACCCTCAGCAAAAGGGAAATTCTCTAATATTCTTCTTTTTTTCCTCTGCTTCTACACCAGCCATGTACACCGTCAACTTTTCAATACTAATGCTCAGACCCGACCATTGAGTAAACCACTCAAATACTGACAGAAATCCTTCGATAGAATCCTTTGTGCCTTCCACAAAGACCATAAGGTCATCAGCAAAACAAAGATGAGTGAGAGAGAGAGACTGGCACCTTGGATGAAACTTGAATTTCTGTTCTCTAGCGGCCTTATTAATTTTGTGTGATAGAACATTCATACACAAGACGAAAGATATGGAGATAATGAACAACCTTGCCTTAATCCTCTTCTGCTCTGAAAGTAACCTGCTAGCTCACCATTGACTTGAGTTGAGAATGAGGGAGTAGTAATACATAGCCTTATCCAATGAATGAATTTAGCAGGAACTCCAATAGCCTCAAGACTCTGAAGCACAAACTCCCACTGCACAGAATCAAACGCCTTTAATATGTCTATTTTCATCACACATCTTGGGGAGATTGCCTCTTTATGATAATCTTTAACCATCTCTGACGCTAAAAGAACATTCTCCATCAAGAGTCTACCCTTAATAAACACAGATTGGTTCTCCAAGACTATACGAGGAAGGATTTCCTTAAGCCTTTTAGCAATGACTTTCGACACCACCTTATATATTACATTGCAGCATGCTATTGGCCTAAAGTCCCTCATCTCTAGAGAATCAGTCTTGTTTGGTATAAGTGCTAAAATTGTTGAGTTAAATAAGATACAAGTTTTCTTATCACTATTGCCAAATATCAAATAATTGTATATTTCTAAGTTTTTTATGTTTTAAATAGTGCTGAGGATAATTAATTTAAGATTTATAAATTAGTTTGATAATGTAACATATAAAAATTTATAAAATAGTTTTCTAGGCTTATAAACTTATTATAAGAGTTTTAAAACAATGCATAAGTGATAGTAAAGGCTTAAAAACATTTATTTTTTATAGTGATAAAATCCCTTTTTGAATCGGAAAAAACCTTTCAGTTAAATTTTTAAAATAATAAACCTTCAGTTTACAAACCGTTAACGTATGTAACTCTACGTCAGGAATTATAGACGGAGGGTGACAAAGTTAATAAAATTAAAGTTGAAGATTTATTAATTTTATTTTATCAAATTTTTAGTTGAGAAGTTGTTTACAATCCAACTTTTGTTTGAAGGTTTTATTACTACTATGAAGGTTATTTTTCCTTCGTGTATATACTTGACATGGCTTATCAATACACCGCTTTGGAAGAACTAGCTTGTTCTCAAGTGCTGAATTGGGAAACTGATATTTAAGATTCTTCATCCTCATCCAAGTAGTCTCGAATGAAAGTAGATTCTTCCACTTAATCAAGACCTCCAAATGACCCAACTCATCTTAACGACTGTCCAACAATTCTTATGGTTCCACAATCAACTCATCGTTAAATAAATCATCTTAAATGGTGTGCACTGAGTGGATTGACTTCTTGATTGGATCCCCCCCACAGGTTTCAACTGAGACATATGAAATACTGGATGAATTTTTGAACTCTCCGGAAGTCTCAAACGGGTAAGCCACCTTCCCCACTCTCGCTAAGACTTCAACTGGATTGTAATATCGTGCAGCCAGCTTCTGACAAATTCTCCTACTAACCTTTTGTTTCCTATACAGTCTCAACTTCAAGTAGGACATTGATCTAACTTCCAACTCCAACTCCAACTCCAACTCCAACTCCATCACCCTTATATTTTATCCGCAATTTTTCATGGTACTTTAAGCTCTCAAAAGATGGTTCTTAACTTTAGCCAACATCCTATCCCTCTGATTCAATATTTCCTCCAACTCAAAATTATTTGTAGACTCCCTCTCATAACGCAAAAATGGAGGTGGTTCTCGTCAATAAAACATCTTAAAAGGTGTGCACTGAGTGGCGGTTTGAAATAATGTGTTATACCATAACTCTGTCGAAGAAAAAAATGAGACCAACTCTTTGGATTTGTGAACACAAAGAAACGTAAGAATGTCTCCGCACATCTGTTCAAAACATTCGTTTGTCCGACAGATTATTGATATACCATGGATTTGACGCATTTTTATCCATGGTATATAGGTGTTTTAAAAATATATATATATATATATATATATTATGTTTTGGAGACTATTAGGTATATTTTCAGGTTCATGAGGATTTTGGAGTAAAGTGATGATTTTGGAGTATTTTGGAGCTTAGTAGAGATTTCATCCGAGCTGACCATCAACCTAGACCAGAGTTCGATATTCAGAGACAACAATCGATCGATACACACTCTGTGACATCGATCGACATCAGTATTCAGAGAGGTCGACGTATCGAGATTATAATCGATCGATGCACATCATGTGACATCGATCGATACCGAGTCACGCAGAAGACAGATTGGTTCCAACCGACTCTAAACCCAAGGCTTCACCTAATTAGAAGATTGCCCCTGACGAGTTTTAACCTAATGTTCTCAATATTTATAGCTTGCTTATGTGTTTAAGGCAAAGCATGCTTTCTTAGATCTATTCTATTCTATTGTTCTGAGGTTTTTGAGATTCTTAGAGTTGGAGAGAAGATCCAAAGAGATTTGTGATTGGAACTCCTTTATTTGTTTCTCTATTTATCTATCTATGAAGTTCTTCTGTTACCTTGTTGTTATGAATTGCTTGGCCATGTCTGAGAAGTTCCATTCTTAGATTTAGGGTTAAAATAGGTTGTGAGGAATTAGCCCCAACTATAGATTGCTAAGTTGTGATATTCATTGTTAGGATGTTCTTAATGCTTGTGTTCTAGAAAAGCTAACTAGAACCTTGACCTAGGATTGCTTGTTAACTTGACTTCATCCTCAAACCAACCTATTCAAGCTAAGATTACTAGAGAAAGACGGAAGCTGATCTAAGAGTCTTAGTGATCATTCGTTCAACCCGCGCGTAAAGCTTGCAAGAAGCGCGTCAATTGATATTCCTATGAATAATCGATCGACAGAGCGAAAGGTGTATCGATCGATACTCCTATAGAGTCATCGATCGACACTTTCTAATTGATCAACCTGATTGGTGAAATCATTAGATCTAGTCATCAGACGAATCTAGAAAGCAAATGGTGATCGATTTGTTCATAAGCTGTTGAGCTCGTTAATATCATGCATGCAACTTGTTAGGCATCTATAGGATTATAATCCTGATCACCTGAATAGGAACCCTAAGTCTAGCTACTTTCTTTAATTGTGAAAACCCTCAATCAAACCAACCGAGCAACTGCCTTGCTCAAACTAGCAATTTAAAGTTAATCATAATCAACCTAGCTTAGTCATTAAGGATTAGATCTTTTGTGTTCCCTAGCTCCCTGTGAATTCGATCCCTAAGTACTACAACTGAACCTCTTATTTGAGAGAGTAATTCACTCTTTACGGCAATTTGAGTGAGATAAAATTTGGTGTCGTTGCTGGGGAGCTTTGATCGCCATTAGATTTAATCTGATTAGGTCTAGGTTATTTCTTTTAAACCTTTTTCTGACAAAAAAATTTCTTGTTTTTTCAGGTGCATGCCCAGCAGTACCAGAAGCAACAACGAAACTCAGCTGCTATTCTCAGAAGATCCTTCAAATTTGGAACGTTCGATCCGCAAACGCTCCGCATCGATCGACATCAACACCAGTTCGTCGACCGACACTCGCACACCAACATCGACCGAGACACCTTCTCTGTCGACCGATACTCGCACATCACCGTCGACTGACACTACTCTTCCGTTGACCGACATCTCTCATCCGATATCGATCGATACCTCAGTCCATACATCGATCGATACTCAGCCGCGAGACATGGTTGTGACACTGATTCTCGGACAGGACGAGAATGGGGACCTGCGTGATCAAGAAGGTCACCTGCGTAATGGAGCATGTCAAATGTAAGATGCTCAAGGGAATGTGATCCCTGTGCCTGATGCTGTAGCTACAAGAACGTTGGCTGATTACAACCGTCCAGATCAGTTCTATGCCAACAAATCAGCTATTCTCCCTCCAGCTATACAGAGGGGCGATTTTGAGTTAAATCCGCAGTACTACACACTCGTGGGACAGACAACCTATTATGGGTTATCTCACGAGCATCCTATGGACCATCTGGAGAGGTTTGAGGATCTCAATTCTGCTATCAAAGCCAATGGAGTCCCTGAGGACTACCTTCTCTGCAAACTCTTCAGGTACACTCTTGATGAGAAGCTTCGAAGTGGCTTAAGTAGCTATCACCAGGATCTCTTACATCCTGGAGCGACATCAAGAATGCATTCCTGCGTAACTTCTTTGATGACGGGCGCGCTGAAGACTTAAGGAGCAAGATTGCTACATTCACTCAGGAGCCTGGAGAATCATTTTAGAACTCCAGGATCAGATTCAAGTGTTACCAGTGAGATTGTCCACACCATGGATTGAACCAAGTGCAGCTGCTCAGAACATTCTTCAGAGGCTTCTCACTACAGTATCAGATGGCTCTGGACACATCTAATGAAGGCAAATTCAACACCAGGAATCCAGAGGAAGCTGTGACACTTATAGAGAACTTGGCATACAACAACAACACCAAGAACACTGATTTCGAAAGAATGAAATCTGCAGCATTCCTTAGGAAGGAGCAGATGGATGAGGTGAAAGCAAAGCTAGACAGTGTTCAAAGGCTGATAAGGAAGCAAGTTTGCTCAGTAGAGGATGCAGAAGCTGTAGACGCAGAGGATGATAACATAAAAGAGGATGTGAACTTCATCAGTGGAGCTGGATTTCAGAGGTCAGGAAACCAGGGAGGAAACAGAAACTTCTTTGGACAAAGAAGTAACTTCAACCAGATTTCACAGAAACCCTTCAACAACAACTTCAACTACAACAGGAGTTATGGAAATTCATCTTACCAGAATCCACCACCACCAAATCAGGAGAGCAAGATAGAAGCAATGCTTGACCAGGTTCCTGAAGGTCAGCAGAAGCTAACAGTGGATTTCAATGGAAAGATTGATGTTGTTTACACCAACCTGAATACATAGTTTGAAGCTTTGAGCACTCATGTGAAGAAGTTAGAGACTCAGGTAGTTCAGACAGGAGAAGCTGTTAAGAAGCAAGAAGCCTTAAGAAGGGGGATAGGTGAAGAAGCAACAAAGCCCCACGTAAATGCCATCATAGAGGATAATTTCTGGGAAGTGGTGAAGCATGAGAAGCTGCAAGAAGGAGATTTTGAAGTGGAAAGCTCATTGAGTTTTGGCATGTCACATTGGTCTCGACCGACGTCAACGAGTGACCACTGATCGATAGACTCTTCACCGAGTCGATCGACGAGCTTAGATGAGCATCGATCGATGCCATCAGCGGATTCGAGTGCTTCGTGCAATATCGTGAAGATAATGACTCACGAGGAGTTTGCAGGAAGACACCCGCATCCACCCAGCCCTTTATGCGTCAAAATCAATCGGCATCAAGAACCTGCCATCGATCGACGAGGAGAACCCGTCATCGATCGACAAACTCCAGCACCCATCGATCGATGTGCACCTCTCACATATCGAGTGCAATTACCAAAGATTGATGTAGCATGACTCAATGCACTCAAACCTTCAGATACCCCACCGAACACAGCCAGCACTCAACCTAAAGATGCACTAGAGCCTCGGGAAGTTGATAAGGCTACTGACGAGAGAACCTTGAGGAAGAGGAAAGAAAAGGTTCCCAAGCATCTGAAGAGGGGAGTCAATGAGAAGGAGTTGGATAGCTTCACAAAGAGAGTTCTCAGAACCCCACTTGAGAAACCTTTTGAAGAAGCCTACTTTACCCACAGGTTGTGGATGTTCTTTAGAGAAACCAAGGAGACTTAAGAAGAGATTAAGAGAATGTTTCATCAGGTCAGAGAAAAGATGAAGCAGCGGATCACATTGAAGAAGAAGAGTGATCCTAGGAAGTTCACAGTACCCTGCGTGATGCAAGGTATCGAGTTCCCACGCTCTCTCTGCGACACAAGAGCTGCGGTAAGCATCTTACCCAAGGTTATGGCAGACCATCTCGGTCTAAAGATAGAGCCTTCAGACGATTCATTCGTATTTGTGGATTTAGGAACTCAGGAGGAATCATTAAAGACCTTGAGGTTCAGATTGGTAATGCACTAGTTCCAGTTGACCTTCATATCCTGGACATCAAGCTGAACCGGAACACTTCTGTACTCCTTGGAAGAGCTTTCTTGGCCATAGTAGGAGCAATTTGCAACATTCAGACTAACCTGTTGTGCCTGATTCTCATAGATCTGAATGTCTACTATGATCCACTCAAGATTGTCAAGACAAAGAAGCCCAGCATATAGATTGGGGATGCTCCAAGATTCGTGGGAGTCTGTTTCTGTGAAGAAGAGATTGACTAAGAACTTGAGTAAGAGACATAATACAACGAATCGATCAACGACAATATCGACACATCGATCGATCTTCGTCCAACAGAATCGATGGAAAGACTAGAAGAGGCATTGATCGATGCACAGTTCGCACAATGGAAAGAAGAATTCGCAGATGGAAATTTTTCTATTGACAGTTGGGAAAGTGATCATTATCACCCAACCTTTGTTGTTGATACTGCTACATCCGAGTTTAAAGATGAAAAGTATGATTAGGATTACAAGGAGGAGTGAGCTATAGAGTACCATGGCCTTCTTGTAGAAGAATAAAGGATTCCACACCATTCCTACAGACAATGGAATGCAGCATCGATCGACAGAGGCTACTCAACATCGATCGACACTCATCATCACCAGCAAGAACGACTACGCACATCGCTCGACACACCCTACAGCGTTTCGATCAATACTAAGACGGCCGACAAGGAGAAAAATGGAAATTACTCATTTGGAAGTTGAGATAATGATCATTATAAAGAGAGCTTCACAGTAGAGGAAACATCAGACGCCCTAGAAGCAGACAAGGTGAATAAAGGTTTCACCAAAGAAGACTTCTTCAAATTAAATGGAGGAGATGATATCCAACCTTCACCATCAATCAACAACAATGCTTCCACATCGATCGATATCCACCCTTCCGCATCGATCGACATGCATCCAAACCCTAGATCCGAGGTAATCAAACAAAACGTTAATGATTATGGATATCTAACACCGGATGAGTTTGGTATTTTCAGGGATCCAGATAGCAATGAATGAACAATAGATGGAAGAATTCTGCAAGTATCCAAAAAAGACATTGCAGACATCCTTCAGGTGGCCGATGGACCAGACAACCTCTTTTTGCAACAACGCATCATTCCAGAACACCAGGAGAAGGTAACAAACGAGCATCATGATGCAGCTGGCAGAGTAGACAATCCTTTCGAGCCAACACCTCGACCACATACTCAACCATCAATCGACAGAACATGCCTACAATCAATATATAGGCGACTACCACCATCGATCGGCAAGACACATATACCATCGACCAATAGGAGACTAGTGTTTGAGGGTAAACTGGTTCAAGAACAATATAAAGAGAGAAACGGGGCGAACAAAGACGTTTTATAGATCTGAGGTATGTGATTACAAACGGATGGAAAGAGTGACTAAACAGCCGGAGAAATACAAGGCGGCGACTATCTATGAACTTATCGAAACCCTAGATCTAGCCGCTCGAGTGGGTGTGTAAAAGTCTGGATGCCCTTCTTAATGCTGTTCTCCCTTCTTTTATAGGCTGGTCATGTCGTTCGCCCTAACTCGTCTTGAGTTTGGTTGGGCCTTCCTCCTAAACGGGCTTCGGAGTTGGCCCGTTAGATGTCTTTGCCAGTCGGTTCCGAACGAGCCTCTTTAACCGCGCGGCTAAAGATGTTCCGAAGCCGAGCTGTCCCTCTTATCTTTAGAGGTTACGCGAGTTGCCTTGGCGAGTTAGGTTTTCTCATTTGATGGGCCTTGCAGGGGAGGGTACAACCCATCTCCCACAATAAGTCCCCCCAGTTCACTTGTGAGTCACCACGACTCTTAAGTGAATTTGTAACCAGGTTTAATCAAATGATGGAACCTGAATGGCCGCGTCTATTCCGTCGGTAGTGGACTGGTTTAGCTCGTCACTAGAGCGTGTCTAGTCGTGAGATTATGGTGCCGGTTTGCTGGTCAAGGTGAGGGTTTTTAGGAGCGTGCTCAGTCGCCCATCAGGGCGTGATTAGTCGTTCGATTCGGACGTTGGTCTTCAAGAGCGTGTCTACCCGACCATATAACAAATCTGCCCAAGGAGCGCGTTTTAGCCGCCAAGATGAGGCATTGATCTTTAGTAGCGAGTTTAGTCGGTCGCTTGAGCGCGAATAGCCGTGCGGGTCGGACTTCAGTTCTTCAGGAGTGCTCGTATTAACCTGAGCCAGCTTGATTGGAATCAGATTTTTGGTTTAACGATAACCTATTCCGGTTGAGACGAGAAAGCGAACCGGTCTGATCAGAATCTTGGTTTGACGATAACCGGGTTCCGACGGAGGCGAGAAGGTGAACCGGTCTGATCGAAATCTTGGTTTGTCGATAACCGGATTCCAGTTGAAGCGAGAAGATGAACCATCGCTAAAAAGCCCAATTAGGCCCTTTTAAGTCTAATTAATGCGCTGGGAAGCGTGCCTTAATCTTTGCTATAAATAGGCGGTTTCCCATCGCTTTCTTCATTCTTCTCTGCATCTCAGGTATTTCTTTCCTCTCCCTTCTCTACTCTCTAGATCTCGATTAGGTAGCGGAATCCTTAGGTATTTGAGTAGCCGCTGTTATGTCGTCGGGAATCGGTTGTCCCGAGAGGAAAAAGGGAAAGCCGTCGCGGTCCCTTCCAGTCCGGCTGAGGACACCATGGCTCGTGGGAGTCCGCTCGACGACTTTAGTTTGATTCACCGCGACGCGATGCGAGACACGGTGAATCTTGATTTGTCGCAGCGTCTCTTGGTTGCTGATGCGCACCGATTGCTTCGAGAAGGCGGGTCGGTCTCTGATGACGAGAGTGACACAGATCGTTCTAGTCCCGCGGCTAGTCGGTCTAACAGAAGGCGATGAGGGCGGCTCTAGTAGCGGGTAACGGTCTGTCGGCGAGGAGGCGGCGATTCGACTCCGACTCTTACATCCCAAGCCAACAAGAGCTATGGGAGAGGCACAGGCGCGTTCGATTCGATCAGATTGACTGCAGGCCGACCGTCTACCATCCTGGTGGGATCTTCGAAGAATTGCCCGCGCTCCCTGCGGAGCTTCTGCGGGACCCGTGGAGGGAAGGTCAGCGTTGGGGCAACGTGTTTGGGACATGCTCTACTCACAGTTCCGTGAGAGGTCTCTTGCGGCGCTACAGGGGGCCGGCGTGACCTACATCGTTCCGTCCGCCGAACAGAGGCCTTGGTCCCCTCCGGTCGGCTACCAGTGCTTGTACGAGTCATACTTTGAAGATGACGCTAAACTGTGGTTCCCGATTCCTCGGCTAATCACGGCGTACGTCAGGAGGCGCGGGATCGCGATTAGTCAGCTGAAGATCGGCTCGATACGTAACGCTGTGATGTTGTTGGTAATGGGAGCGGATACCGACGTCTCAATGTCAGTGAGAGTTTTCGAGGAACTGACGACTACCAAAGCTGAGCCGAACGGCTTGTTCTCGGTGAAGATGCGCCCTAGTTACAACGTTCTGACTGGTCATCCGAGGAAGACGAAGAACTGGCAGCGTTCGTATTTCTATGTCAAGGTGGACGAACATGCCTTCGCCGAGTCATTGGAAGACGATTTCCCTGTGTTGTGGACTAAAAAGATTGGTAGAGAACGATAGTCGCCGCTTTGCTACCCTTGTCATCTACTGACCGTTTTTTTTTTGTTTTGGCAGGTCGCCATCCGAACACAATTGCATATCCAGAAAATTTCTTTGAGAGTGCGCAGATCATAGCCACGCACAGTCACCTTCGTTGGCCTGACTTGAGTAGGGAGTGGATACGTCGGCAGCAAGCTCGAATTGCTAGAGGTACTTCTTTACTCATTACTTTGGAAATTGACGCGTTTCATCGTACTGATCGGCCTTTTTGTGTTACGCACGCAGTCGATTGGGAGTCGAGGCAACCGCTGATACTTGGCCCAAGGAAATCCCGCTTGAATCTTTTCACGCGAAAACAACAGAAGATTCTTAAGAAAGCTCGTGAGATGGACGGGACCCCGGATCTGAGTGCTTTGCTCAAGGGGAAGCTTCAGCTCCTCAAGAAGTCGACTACCCAGGCTTCACCGGCTAACCCGACCGGTGGCAGCATTTCTCAAGAGCTCGATCCTTCCTACCCGATCGACCAGACTGTCGATCCTGATCCTCCTGGTTCCAAACCGAAGAAGAAGTCGCAGAAGAAAAAGAAAAGCAAGGGGACCCCTTCCGGTGGAGACACCGCTTCCGGGGAAAAGGCGGCCACTCTCGAAGGGTGCACGGACGACTCTTCTTTGAAGAAGAAGAAGACGAAGAAGGCGAAGAGGTCGCGCGAGGATCTGGGCGACCGTGAGGATCTTGATAATGACTCGTCTAAGGGAGCGTCGGGGGAAAACCCGAAAAAGAAGAAGAAGTCTAAGAAGGAGGGGCATGCCGAGAAAGCTCAGCAGTCCCCAGGTCTCGAGGAGGCACCCGTCGTGCAAGGGTCTCCTCGCGTTGGAGAGGAGGTCGTGGAGTGCGACTCTCAGGAGAAGGCACCCTCGGAGGGCGCTCTAGTAAGAATGGAGTCACCTGGTGGACCACGCGTCCCTCCTGTTAAAGACCGAGGGACCGTCCCCCAACGTGTCAGCTCGTCTGAAGGCTCCCTCGGGAAGAGACCGAGGATCGACTTCTCTGACCATGTGGAGTTCAGATACCACGAGCAGACCCCGCTGGTGTGCAACCCCAGCCAGTGCGCCGAGCTCTCTCGCCAGATCCGAGGTAGCCCTAGGGAGATGCCTTTGGTTGGGGATCTCTTCTTCAAAGATGATTATATCGACGTTGCATTGGCGGGCAGGCGGGTATGTTTCCAACCCTTGTACTTTGGACGTGTTTAGCCGTCCTTCCTTTTCCTTTTGAACTAACATACCGGCCTCGTGTTTTTTGTTAGGCCGACGGATGCGTGAACGTCCTTGTGGAGAAGTATGATACTGCTTTGAAGCAGACGATGGGCGAGCTAGGCGCCTCGACGAGGCTTGCAAAGGTGAGGCTCGGGGTGATCGAGAGGCTCAGAGCCGACCGAGAACGGATTGCCAAGAAGACCCTTGAAGAGAAGGAAGCTCTCAGAGTGAAATTCGAGGGCTTAGAGGCCGCGCTCAGGGCTGATCGCGCGGCTAAGAAGGAGCTCCTACGCGAGAAGGCGGCCCTGGAGGAGGCGAACGCCCAACTAGAGAAGGAGAAGGCCGAGCTCCAGGCGGAAAGGGACGCTGTTACTCAAAAATTGACAGAGGAGAGACGCAGGCTTCGGGATTCGCGCGGCCAGGAAGTCTCTCGCGAGAGGGTTAGGGTTCAGTCGGCAATGACCGACAAGCTTAGGCGTCGCCTTGACTCCGTGCGATCCTACTTGGTCGCACGCAATCTTTTCGAGAAGGAGAAGAACTTGCTCGGGCAGGCTTCCAGTACCAAGAAATGCCTTGAGATGATCCGGGAGGAGCAGCTGGAGATTACTCAAGAGCTTATTGACGTCTTCTCTCAGCAAGAAGTGGAGCATCAGGCTGCAGTCGCGAAGCTCGATGTTGGTCCGTTGCCTGAGGAGGCGTTGGCCCTTTCTCCACTAATTCTTCGATCCGGTTCGTGAACGAGGAGTTCATGGCCACTCTTGACCCGTATGGTTCGAACGAGGACCTGGTTGGTTCGGAGTCGGCTTCGCAGTTGCGGACTCCTCGGACTCTTCCCGAAGACGCGTCGGTTGATCGGCATGGCGAGACTCCAGCTGAAGCGACTCTTCCTGAAGAGGAGTCGTGCCCTCGTACTGGTGAAGAGAACGCCGAGGAGGGTCGTTCCCTGGTGCGCGAGGATCCTCTGAGTGGTGTCGATCCGGAGAAGGTCGTTGAGATCGACGACTCTTCTCAAGGCGATGAAGAAGAGGATGCAGAGGAAACGCAGTCTCCTACTCCTGCTGAGACCGGGGAGCCGTTGCGAGATCAGGAGGGATTAGGCCTTGCCGAGAAGTCGCTGTCGCCGGCTCCTGTTGAGCAGGAGGGTCCTCGTGGAAGGAATGAAGATGGAATGGTCCCGGTGGATGCTCCCGAGAGTCGGACTGTTCCAGAGGATGTCGAAGCGGCAGAAGAGCTGGACGCTGATCTTCACATTGCCGCGGAGGAGACTCATGTTTGACCACTTGTTGTTGTAAAACTATTTAGTCTTCTCTTTTTCTTTCTTCTTTTTCTTTTGTTGTTGTACGCTAGTTTAAACTTTATCGGCTTGGTCGCCGCTTGGGCGTGTTTGTGCGCGATCAAATTCAAACTTTTTCCTGTCTTATTTCCAACGCCAAGTGGTTATATAATGATTTTGTTTGCAAATGGGTCATTCGCGCTTGTTTCCGTATTAGAGATGAAAGGTTCTCGAGTCGTTTCTCAGTAGCGGATCGAGTTTTGGTCGGCCAAACCTGCACTCGATGCTAGCAAAAGACTTAAGAATTCACCCTTAATGTTAGTCCGTCATGACCGAATTATTGGTCATGCGCGGCTATCAGATCCCTCGGTTAAATGTCTGATCAGGACTTAACCGAATAGTGGGTGCGTGCATCCGCGTTCCGTCTCGTTTGATAAGGAACGGGAGTCGCAGGGGGCGCAACAGTCGTTCCCTGGTTGGGTTAGAGGACGATTCGAGTTGACCCCAAAAAATTTAGACTGTTGTTTTGTTATAGCTGGACCGGTTAAGGCTGCCTACGTACCCGGGATGGGATCAAGCCATTCGTAGTTCGATTTTACCGAGTAAAAGTGGCTTTGGGGCGCATTTACTCGGGCGGGTAGAAGTGACGGCAGGTGTGCATCTACTCGGCTTTTTTTGGGTCGTGTAGAAGTGACATGGGGTCATCTACCCGACCTAAGAGAATGAGCGTTTTTAGTCGATCGGTTAGAAGTGACGCTTGTTCATCTACTCGATCGGTAAAGAAAGTAAAGGGTTTGGCGGTCTGCTCCCGACGAAGAGATTAAGTAAGGTGATGCTGGATCCTTACTTAGTCGGGAGAGTGATGGGTCTTACGAATAGTAACGACGCAGGTGCATGGAGTTCCATGCCCTTGGGACGTCTTCTCCGCTGGACGTCTGAAGTCGGTAGACGCCAGGCTTAACGACTTTGACTATCTTGTAGGGTCCTTCCCACCGTGCTCCGAGTTTTCCAGCGTTCAGTTCCTTGGTGTTCTCGAAAACCTTGCGCATGACTTGATCGCCCAGCTCCAGTGGTCTTGCCTTAACCCTCCTGTTGTAGTAACTCTCAATCTGGTGCTGGTAATTCTCGATACGCAGCAGAGCTTGATCTCGCTCCTCCAACAAGCGTTAAGGAGCATGTCTTCATTGAGCTCGGCGTGTTGCGGCATTTTGGAATGGCGGAGGCTACTGACGTTGACTTCAGCTGGGGCCATGGCTTCGACTCCATAGGCGAGAGAGAAGGGTGTTGATTTGGTCGCCCCCCTTGGAGTCGTGCGATGGCTCCAGAGGACTCCGTCGAAGTTCGTCGGCCCTGGACTTTCTTCAAGTCCAAGCGTTTCTTGATTCCATCCATGATGAGTTTGTTAGACGACTCGGCATGGCCGTTCCCTTGCGGGTATCTTGGTGTGGAGGGGCTTAGCCGAGTCCGCAGAACTCTTTGAAGTTTCCAGACATAAATTGGGAGCCGTTGTCGGTTACTATCTCGTACGGGAGACCATGGCGGCAAATGACGTTTCCGACGAAACCGCGGACTTCCTTGTCGGTCACTTGAGAGAAGGCTTCGCCTATCCATTTCGTGAAATAGTCGGTTAGGACTAGGATGAAGCGGCGTCCTCGAGAGCACACCATGGGACCAATGATGTCCATAGCCCAACGCATGAATGGGTAGGGAGCGGTGGACGCCTGCAGCACTTCGTTGGACAGTGGATAATGGGCGATGTCGCTGGCACTTGTCGCAGCGACGGGAGTATGATTCGCAATCCGAGTTCATAGTCGGCCAGAAAAGACCGGAGTTTCTGATCTTCAAAGCTAATGCGCCCGCGAATGGTTTCCTCCGCACCATCGGCGTTTGCCATTACGCCGGATCTCGCCGCCGTGAAATGCATTTGAGGAGGACTCCACTTGCGTTGTATCTGTATAGTTCGTCGCTCATGACGGGCGTAATGCGCTGCGCCTTTTGAGTCGTCTAGCCCACTTTCGGTTGGTAAGAAGCCGTTCGAGAGGTAATTAGTGAACTCCGAGCGCCAGTCAACGGGCTGTTGGTCGGACTGTGTCATCTCAGTGTCGTTGATAGGGGCGACGATGGTAACCGCCGGCTGAAACGCTGATACTTGGTTCCGATGTGATGTATTGGGATGGTCCTCTTGACTTGATTGCGGAGTCGCTGCCAAGGGCTGCTAGTGCGTCCGCAAGAGGCGTTGTCGCCACGAGGCACCTTAGTGAGCTCGAAGAATTCGAATTCTCTTGCTAAGTCTTGGACGACACGGAGGTAAGCGTCCATTCGGTCGTTGCGTGCGTCGTAATCTCCATTGAACTGACTGGCTACTAGCTGTGAATCACAATACGCGCTTAGACGTTTTGCTTTGACGGCCTTTGCCAAACGAAGGCCGGCTATCAATGATTCGTACTCGGCTTCGTTGTTCGACGCTGGGAAACCAAAGCTGAAAGATTGTCGTATCAGTTCGCCAGTCGGGGACTGGAGTTGGACACCAGCGCCTGAGCCTTTGTTCGTCGAGGAGCCGTCTACATGCAGTATCCAGTTCTGGTTTAGTGGTTGCAAATCCTGCTCCAGTTCTGGTGCCAGCTCGACAAGGAAGTCAGCTAGGACCTGAGCTTTTGCGGCTGTTCGATTTTTGTAAGTAATATCCAGCTCACCGAGCTCCACAGCCCACTTGGTGAGGCGACCAGCCCGGTTTGTGTTCTGCAGGACGGTGCGGAGCGGCTGATCGGTGAGTACCTCAACTGTGTGCGACTGGAAGTATGGGCGCAACTTCCTTGCTGCTTCTACTACGGCTAGGGCCATCTTCTCGAGGGTTGGATAACGAGTCTCCGGGCCGGTCATGCGCCTGCTTGTGTAGAAGATCGGCTTTTGCTCCCCTCGGTCCTCTTTAATGAGGACGCTGCTGATCGCGGCGCTGGACACCGCAATGTAGAGTGACAGGACGTCTCCTTCGTCTGGCTTAGCAAGGACGGGCGGGGTCGTGAGGTACTTCTTCAGTTGTTGGAAAGCCTCCTCGCACCTCTCGTCCCAAATGAACTTCTTATTGCCACGGAGAAGGTCGTAAAAAGGGAGACATTTGTCGGTCGACGGAGATAAATCTGTTAAGGGCTGACCAGTTAACCGTTGAAATTCGCGGCTGTTCTTGGGGCTAGGAAGATCGAGGACGGCGGATATCTGCTTCGGATTGGCTTCTATGCCTCGTTGGGTAACAATGTAGCCGAGGAACTCGCCGAAGAGACTCGAACGCATTTGGCCGATTTAACTTCATTCCGCACTTGTTGAGTACTTCAAAACAGGCGTAAATGGGTAAGATGATCTCCGCGCGCAGTGACTTGACTAGCATATCGTCGATGTATACCTCCATAGTTTGACCCAGTTTGTCCGAACATGCGTTAACGAGCCGCTGGTATGTCGCTACCGGGCGCTCTTCAGGCCAAGGGCATCACTTTATAACAGTATGTTCCTCGATCGTGATGAAGGCCGCTTCGCGGTCGCCGGGTGCATCATAATCTGATTGTAACCTGAGAATGCGTCCATGAAGGTAAGCATCTCGTTTCCTGCGGTTGACTCCACGAGGCGGTCAATGCTCGGTAGCGGATAGCTGTCCTTCGGACAAGCTTTGTTAAGGTCGGTGAAGTCAATGCAGACGCGACTTCCGTTTTTCACTACTACTGGGTTAGCTAGCCACCCGGTAGCTTAACCTCGGATCGAGCCGCCCCGAGTAGTCGTTCGACTTCTTCGTTCAATTCCTTTGATCGATCTGGTCCTAATTTGCGGCGCTTCTGGCGGATGGGCTTGAATGCGGGGTCGACATTAAGCTCGTGGGTTGTGATAGCCGGATCGATCCCTTTCATGTCCGATAGGGACCATGCAAAGGTGGATACGTTATCTCTAAGGAATGTAGTGCTCTCGCATGTCGGCCAGAAGCGCGCCGACTCGTACCGTCTTGCTGGGGTCGGAATCGTCTATCAGCATCTCTAGGATCTCGTCCTTTTGAGGATAGGTTAAGCTGGTAAGATGAGAAACAGCGTTAACGAGGGATGGTGAGCACTGTAGCTTGACGGTGGCTATCAGCAGGTCCCGCGCGGCTCGCTGGTCTCCGCGGACGGTTTTGACTGTCCCGTCTATCCTGGGGAACTTGATGCACTGGTGGTAGGTAGACGGTATTGCTTGCATCGAGTGTATCCATGGTGTCCCGAGGATGACGTGATAGGGTGCCTTAGTGCTAACCACGGTGAATTTAACCGTCCTGATAACACCGCATGCTCGGACGGGAAGACGGATTGTGCCAAGAATGGTTTCTGAGGAACCGTTGAAACCTGTCAGCGTCCTCGACGAAGGTTTTACGCCGGCGAGATCGATTCCCATCTTTTCCAGCGTTGCTCGAAAGATAAGGTCGACGGAGCTGCCCGTGTCGATCAGCACTTTGGTTACATCATATTCACCGATTTCGAGGACGACTAGCAAGGGATCGTTGTGTGGGACGTGAACTCCAGTCAGATCATCGGAAGAAAAGCTGATCGGGGTGTGGCTCGGCGGCTTCGGGCCATCGCCTCGAGGCGGTTGCTTGGCGCCGGTAATCTTTGACTGAACGGACAGAATCGCCACAAGGTGACGAGCCGCCCAAGATGACGTTCAATCGTGGTCGCGCGATCGTTCGTTTGATATCTAAGAACGCGCGAAGGTCCACAGAGACGCTCTGGTCGTCCGGCTTCGATGGCACCGGTTTGTCAGATGACGTTGGTCGCTCTAGCCGCCTCCTAAGATCTGTTGGCTTGGAACGATTGAGCCGCACGCGTAAATCGGTTTCCTTGGCGTTGAGTTGGTCGCGCAGATCGGTGACTGGCGTATCGGTCGACGAGGTAGGCTCGGCGGTTCCCAGACGTTGTGACTTGCTGGCTAGGAGCTTAAAGCGAAGGTCGGCGCAGTTGACTTCATCGCCTGTTGTGGCCTTACGCTTGAGGAGGTTCCGCAAGTCGCTTGGCGTTGGCGAGCACTCATCCTCATCGTCAGACGATAGGGGCTGCTGAGAACGTATCACTTCGATGCGTTGTCGATTCGCCGGTTGCTCCTCGTCCGCCGAAGAGGCTTCGTTGTCAACGTCGTCTGCGGGTTTGTTATTCTCTCGGCGTTGCTCCTCGCCTTTACCGCCAGACTTTCGTTGGGCGCGCTTCTCCTTATTCTTGGACCAACTTTTGCCGGTTTTCTGTTTCGGTTTTGGAGGTTGGACTTTGAAGTCGCCGCTCTCAACCTTCGAAAGGAATTGGGCGTACGCCATCCGACACTCAGATGTGTCGTGCCCCTTGACGTCGTGGTATTTGCAGTGTTTGGTGAGGTCAATTCCTTTAGAGGATCCGGCACCCGTGGTAGGCGGCGCAGGCAGTGTAGGTGGAGCTGGCGTGGCAGGGCTAGCAGAATTTTTCAGGGCTGCAGTCTCGCGGTTGTACACGTTCCAAGGCTCGCTGCGTACCGAGAAGCTTGTGACCGGTCTGTTGTTTTCGTCGACAACGAACAAGAGACCGTTCTTCGGATTGTTTTTATCGACAGGGGCGTGCTGGCGTGGCTCCAGCTTTGCTTCCGCGGGTTTAGGCATCGGCGTTTTTGCAATGCCATGCTTAACCAAAATCGCTTTGGTATCTTCCTCCATGCGGATGAAGTTGTGTGAGCGAGCGATGGCGTCCTGAAGCAACGTGGAAGGGCTTCGATACAAGTCCTCTCGGAACTTGGAATCCAGGTGCAGAGTGTTCATCAGGGCGTCGATGGCGATGTGGTCAGGGATGTCGATCCTGGATACGACCGATTTGAAGCGCTCCATGAAGTCGCGAAGGCTCTGGTCTTTTGTCTGCTTGAGGTTCCATAAGCTGGAAGCTGTCGTTTCTCGCTTGGCAAACATGATGTAGGTCTTCAGGAACGCCGACGAAAGTTCCCTGAAGCTGCTGATGGAGTTCTCCGAGAGTCCTGAGAACCAGGTTAAAGCTTGTTCGTGAAGTGTCTCCACGAACAGTTGACAGTAGGCGGCATCCTTCTCATCATCGGGTAGTCGAACGCGAGCCATTGCGATGTTGAAGGCTGTCATATGCTCCACGGGACAGCCACCAGGTTTGTACTGTGGGACGCGCATCTTTTCTATTTTTCGGAAGTTGACGTCGGTCAGCGCGCTGGTGAACGGGGTACGTTCGGTGGAGGCGAGAACGCTCTCGATCTGTGGCGCAGCACTAGTGACCTTGTGAATGGTGGAGCTCATCTGCTGAAAGTTGAGTTTGAGCGCGGCTATCTCACGTATGGTCGTGAGATCTGGACCCGCTGGAGCTGCTTCTGCGGGGGGAGTCTCAGTGGGTTCTAACTCTTCGGGGGCGTCGTCGGCGGCTGGAACCGTAGGGTTAGTGTTGAAGAGTTGTCGTCGGAAAGGTCGAGGGTTACTCGTTTGTCCGGCGGGAGCCGCTGTCAGCGCCGCAACGAGCATAGCGAGTTGAGCTTGGGTTTGCTTCTGTATCTCGTCCTGTTGAGCGAAGCGCGCCATGACCGAGCTCATGAAGTCGAGCGGAAGAGGAGTCTCGGGTTCGGAGGGTGGATTTGGCTCCTCCCTGACGTCGCCGGAGGTGCTCGGATCTCCAGGCATGATGGATCTGTAACGCTACTTTGTTCTAGGCCCCACGGTGGGCGCCAAATTGTTTGAGGGTAAACTAGTTCAAGAACAATATAAAGAGAGAAACGGGGCGAACAAAGACGTTTTATAGATCTGAGGTATGTGATTACAAACGGATGGAAAGAGTGACTAAACAGCCGGAGAAATACAAGGCAGCGACTATCTATGAACTTATCGAAACCCTAGATCTAGCCGCTCGAGTGGGTGTGTAAAAGTCTGGATGCCCTTCTTAATGCTGTTCTCCCTTCTTTTATAGGCTGGTCATGTCGTTCGCCCTAACTCGTCTTGAGTTTGGTTGGGCCTTCCTCCTAAACGGGCTTCGGAGTTGGCCCGTTAGATGTCTTTGCCAGTTGGTTCCGAACGAGCCTCTTTAACCGCGCGGCTAAAGATGTTCCGAAGCCGAGCTGTCCCTCTCATCTTTAGAGGTTACGCGAGTTGCCTTGGCGAGTTAGGTTTTCTCATTTGATGGGCCTTGCAGGGGAGGGTACAGCCCATCTCCCACAACTAGCACCATCGTTTGGCATGATATTCCATCCATCAAACGACATGCATACAGAATTTGGCACGAGAGCCTACCGTTATGGGATTAGGAAGTTCTATTGGGAGAAGAAAGATGAGTATGGTGTCTACAGAGATGAGTCTGGATATTCACGTGGACTAGATGGTGAAATCATCAATATATCCAAAGAAGACATCAGGAAACTCCTAAGAAGAGCTTCAATGGATGAGCACTCCTACATTTGTCTTCCAGACATGCTAACTCATTCACACTAACCAGGCTAGCACCAGAGATATACAACAAGGATGAGATCAATGAGATGCTAACTGGAATTCGTGAAATCCAACAAAGAGCAAAAGATGACTTCAGTATGAAGCTAAATGATGTCTTTCAACCACTGAATGACTACATCAACTGGTTGGGTACAAGTATGGAGGAGATGAAAGAAGATTTGGTCAGAATTCAGAACAAGCATGAGGCCGATAAGCTAGCACCAGCATCGATCGACGACAACACTAGGCCATTGATTGATACCAAGCGTCCACCATCCAGCCATTCGACCAGAAAGAAAACCAAGGAAGCTATCCAATGGGAAGAAGGAGCCCTCGATATGAGATTTGGTGACATCTACCATACACTCGACAACAACATCAACTGGCTAACCAAGAGGAGTTAGTTGATGCAGAAAGAATTTGCTAGGCTTCTTGAGAAGAATGATTGTCGACATAAGGAATCCACATTGATTGATACAGAAGCTGCACCATCGATCGACGCTGACAAACCACCAGCGCCTACTTCTTACACCAGAGCAGAGATTGATCAGATGATAGAAGAGATGTACAAAACTCTGGGAACAACTGAGGGCAGAGGTGACAGAAGATGTGATGACATCAACTTTCCTTTCAACAACAGCATTAATAGATTCAACTCAAGCACAGAAAGGATGCATAAGGAAATCAAAGCCATTCAGAGGCAGCTTGCGAGTCGACCTTAAACATCCGCATCGATCGACAGAGGACAATTAAAATCGATCGACAGGAGTTATTCAGCCGCGATCAACGCACCAACACCAGCATCAATCGACGCCGAGCTCCAGCCTGTCTGTGAGAAGATGCTAAAAGACAAGATGCACATTCTTGATTCAATGCAAGAAGAGCTGAAGCAACTATCAGATTATGCTTATGACAAGCTTGGGAGGCATCAGTTCAGAATTGAAAACATTGGAGAGAGGCTACAGATCATCACAGATGCAACAGCAAAGATGAATGAGAGATGGACCAGACGAGATGACGCCACAAGAAGCTTCATTGCTGCATGGTTCAAGATGAGCAGAGATAATGTGGATACTTGTTTTCCAACAAGTAGCTGCTTTGCACCTCACTAGCCCAACCACCTCCAAAGTCAAGCTAAATGACTATAACAAAGCGTTGAGTGGGAGGCAACCTACTATTAGGTAATTTTACTTATTTTTATTCATTATAATTACTTACTTTCGTTTTTGAATTTTTATTTGCAGAAAAATATTTTTTTAAAAAAAAAGAGAAGAGGAACCAGAGTAGACGATTGCCAATGAAATCGACCAACTAAACCAGGTCGACATCGATCGACACAAACTTTGGTCAGGTATATCGTTCTAACTTTTCACTTTAGTACTTATGGTTTATGTTATCCCATTAACTCCAACTGGTTGTACACTGAGGACATTGTATAATTTAAGTCAAGGGGAAGTTGTTGATACTACTCTACCTTTTGATCTCATTATATGGTTTCAAAAGTTTTATTGAGTCAAGAAGGGGACAATGATATTTTTCAATCTTTACTTGCTATCTAACCACTCTTTAGCCTCATTCTTAGATGTCTTGACTGCAGAATGCACTATGGATGCTAAAGTGGATCATCTGTCAACTAGTACCACACTTGCCATGAATGTTTGAAGGAACCAAAGCTGATCTCCAACCAAACTTGACTACATCTGCTTGTCTTGGGGCTTGGTATACACGGGGTCGGATGCTTCAAACAAGTCTGGAAGGTAAAACCTTGTGTAGACAGATATATCACTCTCTCTCTCTCAAATTTTGAAATATAGAATTAAATTTTCAGTAGTCTTTCAAAAAAAAATTAGGCACTACAAGGGAAGGGGGTAAAGATAGCAAAAGAAGATAGCGTTTTGGTTGAAAATGCTATCTTTGATTTAATCCTTTTTTTAAGATAGCGTTTTCAAATACCTATTCTGTGGTTTGTTTGTTTTCGGATTCTACATATGTTAAAAACGCTATTTTTAGTTTAGGCCGATAAAATTTCACTTTCCCGCTAAGTACTTAGCGAAAAAATGGAAAATGAAATTTTCCCACTTGTCTTCATAGATAAAACAAAAAAAAAAATGTAAAGAGAAAAAAAAAGCTTTTCAAGGATTACGTTTTTCTCTCTATCTCTTTTCTCTTCCACTTCTTTTCAAGACCTAATTGCCGACTTAATCTCTGACCATAACACACACAAATATTTTTCTTTATTGATTCTGTCGTTCATCCTGTGAGATTATTGCCTCGCGGAAATCCCCTGACTGATTTACCGATGGGAAATTTTCCGCTGGGATATGGCGAATGGTGAGATGGATTCGATTCTATGCACGACACTGGAGGAAATCTGTTGTCAGGGAAATATAGGGATTCCTTTAGAATTTGTCGGGTCAAGGCTCTCTCCCCTCCTCTCTGTCCCTCTGCCAAGGCTCATGTCTGTAGAAATATGTTATCGATTCTGCACAGTTCAAGGCGAAGAACACTGTGTACGGACCAACGGATGCTTCGATTCAACAGCACCAACTGGATTTGAGGATCCTCACCAATGAGAAGCTCTGAGGTAACTTCGTTGGCTTCGTCAGAGATTAAGTCGGCTTTTTTCTAATGGATCGACTATGTTTGCCTGATTCTGCAGGCTCCAACAAAACACAACGAACAGATCTCGAAGATGGTGGAGACTGCTAAGCTTGACTAATATTCCCAAGATTCCATATCCTCCTCATTGTATCATAACTTGTTCCTGGTAATTTCCCCTTGTTAGATTCTAAAACTGCTTGTTAGATTCCAAGTCTCTTGATTTCTTCTCCTGATAATGAATCAGCTCTGCAGTGGGTTGAAAGTGAAGGTTGTGTCACTCTTGAGCGAAAGAATTGCGTTAATGTTTTGTCGGTTTGATGGAGAAAGACAGTCTAAGGCTTGATGCTTCTGAAATTAGCCTTGTTAGTTTATACAATTATTTTCTTTTTCGTTGATTTGAGTATGCTCATCTTCTGATTCTCCTGTTGTTTTACTTTGCACGAGGAGTTGATGCATCATGTAGGTCTATACATGGCTAAAGGAAGAGGAGCTAAGGTAGTCTCTAAAATTTCTTTTGATGTTTAAAAGATTCTCTCTCAAGAAAATTTATCATTTTTTATCTGAATATTTCAGTAAATTGTTTGCATTTGCCTTATTTGTTCCTTTTTTCTTGTATAAAATTGTTCATGAAGTTTGTTCTATAGAGATAAAATATTTTGTAACTATTTCAGAATGACAAATAATTTGTTCTCTCGGCTGTCTATATGAATATCTAGTGACATACTTTATTCTAGACAGTCCATTCTCTGGTTAGGTCGTGCTCATATTTGTTTTTCTTTCTCATTTATCTACTTTATTGCTAGATGGTCTGATATAAACAGTGCATGCTCATAATCTTTATTACTTGATTTCATATGCTTGTGAAAGTGGTGATGGAATTGTCGAACTTGGAAGTGCAAATCCAAGAGAAAAAGAAACTCCTGAGACGAGAATTCATGGTGGCACTGCAGAGACCAATTCTGCTTCCAGTCCAACAACATAGCTTGCTTACCAGATGAAACCGTTAAGTACCACTCCACTTCAAGTAGGGTAGTAGAACTCGTTGGCTTCTATAATTTTTGGTTTGGTTGTGTAAAAAATATTTGACTTTTGAGTTGTACATTCTTGTAGGAGAAGGTTGCCTAAGGCTGATAACCGCAAGGATGATTATGAGAAGAGAAGAAATTCCGAGTTGCCCGAGTCATTCACAAGCAGAGTGAGAGGAGGAGAAGAAGCAAAAGCCCTGGTGTTGTCTAAGATTGACGGTGGTAGCAACAGTATAATGTTTATGGTGGAGAAGGCTCGGGGAAGAGAAGGAAGGCTGAGCTTTATGTTTAGGTTTTTGTTTAAGTTTTGCTTTAAGTTTTGGCTATTTTGTAAACAATTTCGGTAGAAAAATAAAATATTTTTATTTGTATTTTTATTTTAGTTTTAGTTTTTTAATAATGCTATTACAGAAAATATTATATGTTATCATAAGTTATACAATTTAAAAATTAATAAATGCTATCGAACTAATATTTTAATATAGCATACGAAAAAACGCTATATAAAGTATCAGAAAAAAGATTGCGGGGAAGACACAGCGTTCGCCATAACGCTATGCTATCCTGTAATAGCGTTTTTCCTGAGCTATATATGTGATATTTTCTTGTAGTGAGGATTAGTTAGATATTTATTTAGGAAAATAATTCGAACAGGATTTGGTGGCTACAATCATTAAGGCTTGATTCATAAGAATTCTATAGGTAAAGGGTTCGAACAGGACTTAGTGGCTACAACCATTAAGGCTTGATTCACAAAGAATCCTATGATATAGGTCCAAAATAAATGAACTGGGCTTGGTGGCTAAAACCATTAAGACATGATTCATGGAAGCCTATCCAATCTTGGTCAATGTTTTGCAAATGAAAGCAGACTATGACTAGGAGAGAAATAAGTAGAGAGAGAGGAAAGAAACTTCTTTTTACCTGCAGGTCCAGATACTTGTTTGAGCAGCCTTGCATCTTGTGATTTATACCCCCAAGGTAAAGCCTGCATTTTTATTTTATGCAAAGAAATGAGATCATTAAAGGGGTGAGTCAGACAGGATTTGCTAAGTTGCTGGCTAGATGAATTTGGTTGTTAAGCTAGGATATGGTATAAAGTACTTCTGAAGTTAGCAAATATTTGATGTGGCTGGCAACATTGTAGAGGTGATGATCCTAGTTAGAGATTGTTTGAGTCCCTGCTGTTTTAAACCTCTTTCACAGAGACTGCCTGTTTGTTTTGCTTGAGGACAAGCAAAAGGGTAAGTCTGGGGAGTTGATATACCATGGATTTGACTCATTTTTACCTATGGTCTATAGGTGTTTAAAGATATATATTATGTTTTAGAGTCTATTAGGTATGTTTTCAGGTCCAAGAGCATTTTGGAGTAAAGTGATGATTTTGGAGCATTTTGGAGCTTAGTAGAGATTTCATCCGAGCTGACAATCAACCCAGACCAGAGGTCGATATTCAGAGACAAAAATCGATCGATGCACACTTTGTGACATCAATCGACATCAGTATTCAGAGAGGTCGACGTATCGAGATTATAATCGATCGATGCACATCCTGTGACATCGATCGATACCGAGTCGTGCAGAAGACAGATTGGTTCCAGCCGACTTTAAACCCAAGCCCTTCACCAAATTACAAGATTGCCCCTGACGAGTATTTAACCTAATGTTCTCAATATTTATAGGTGATCGTCCTATTTCTCCACGAGAACTATCGTATAACATCAAATGTACATGGAACTATGACCTCGTGCTATATCTACATGAAATGAATATTGCAAATGTATTTCTCCCCGAATTAAAAGTTATAGTATTATTTCTCCCCGAACCATTAATTTGAAACTTAAATATACATAAACCATTGTTTTGATTGATTTGTTATTTACCAAACAATATAAACTAGCTAAACGTAATAAAACCCGGTTAAAACTAAACCAGACCATTTGACTCAAAAAAATAAATTAAACACCCCACCCGATTCAACCCGACCCATTGTTTTCTTTCTTCTTCACCCGAAGTTTTGTCAAGCACACTTGTTTCCAGTAAGCATATTTGCTACTGTTGTATCACAGATTCACAGTGACCTCAAGAAGAGACTAAAAGAAGACACTTTTGACTTTAACTTGAATCAAAGTCATCGTTCGTTTTCAAAACTAAAGATTCTCACTATCATCATCATCATCATCATCATCATCATCATCAGCATAATCAACACTACATATGTAGATTTCACTCATAAAGTTTAAAAGTTTCAATCCAAATCAAGACTCAGTTTACAGATATCACTCGAAGATTTCACTCATAAAGTTTAAAAGGGAACCTACTGTTGAGCTCATCGAGCCAACACCAACGTTCTCGAAGGTTGAGATGAGAGTGATGTCATAGACAACGAGTGCTCCGGATCCATGGTAATAGGCGGGAGTAACAGCACGGAATCGTTCTTGACCGGCAGTCTCCCTAATCTGAGTTTTGACCTTTTACCGTCGATGAGCATGCTCTGAGTCTGAAACTCGACGCCGATGGTGGCTCTTTGAGTTCGTATTGAGCTTGTTGCGAGCGTAGCGGTGGGAAGACTGGATTTTCCGACAGCAAAGTCTTCGATAATGAGGATCATGGATACGTATTCTTCACCTCTCTCATTTTCCAGCATGTCTCCACCTTAGTTTCCTATTTACTTCTTCTTTGCTCTGTTCAAGAGATATAAAAGAGAGTACGTGATTTGATTTGACGGGTGAAGAGGAAGAGAACAATGTGTCGGATTGGATTGGGTGGGGGTGTTTAATTTTTTTTTAAGAGTCAAATGGTCTGGTTTAGTTATCGGATTTTGTTAGGTTTAACTGGTTTATATTGTTTGGTAAATAATAAACCAATCAAAACAATGGTTTATGTATATTTAAGTTTCAAATTAATGGTTCGGGGAGAAACAATACCATAACTTTTAATTCGGGGAGAAATACATTTGCAATATTCATTTCATGTAGATATAGCATGAGGTCATAATTCCGTAGACATTTGATGCTATACGATAGTTTTCATGGGAAAATAGCACGTTCACCCATATTTATAGCTTGCCTATGCGTTTAAGGCAAAGAATGCTTTCTTAGTTCTATTATATTTTATTGTTTTAAGGTTTTAGAGATTCTTAGAGTTGGAGAGAAGATCCAAAGAGATTTGTGTTTGGAACTCCATTATTTGTTTCCCTATTTATCTATCTATGAAGTTCTTCTTTTACCTTGTTGTTATGAATTGCTTGGCCATGTTTGAGTAGTTCCATTGTTGGATTTAGGGTTCAAATAGGTTGTGAGGGATTAGCCCCAACTATAGATTGCTAAGTTGTGATATTCATTGTTCGGATGTTCTTAATGCTTATGTTCTAGAATAGCTAACTAGAACCTTGATCTTGGATTTCTTGTTAACTTGACTTCATCCTGAAATCATCTCATTCAAGCTAAGATTACTAGAGAAAGGCGGAAGCTGATCTAAGAGTCTTAGTGAGCATTCATTCAACCCGCGCATAAAGCTTGCTAGAAGCGCGTCGATCGATATTCCTATAGAATAATCGATCAACAGAGCGGAAGGTGTATCGATCGATACTCCTATAGAGTCATCGATCGACACTTTCTAATTGATCAACCCGATTGGTGAGATCATTAGATCTAGTAAGCGAATGCTGATCGATTTGTTCATAAGCTGTTGAGCTTTTTAATATCATGCATGCAACTTGTTAAACGTCTATAGGATTATAATCCTGATCACCTGAAGAGAAATCCTAAGTCTAGCTACTTTCTTTAATTGTCAAAACCCTCAATCAAACCAACCGAGCAACTGCCTTGCTCAAACCTGCAATTTAAAGTTAATCATAATCAACCTAGCTTAGTCACTAAGGATTAGATCCTTTGTGTTTATTAGCTCCCTGTAAATTTAATCCCTAAGTAATACAATTGAACCTCTTATTTGAGAAAGTAATTCACTCGTTAGAGTAATTTGAGTGAGATCTATTATGGATGGAAGGTTGTCTTAAATCTCAACTTTGTGCCCGAAGCTTTGAAACGATTTCTCCAAAAAATACTGAGAAATATATTGTCTATGTCGGAGATTATTGATAGGAATATCAATGAAGCCATATCACTTCTTGAACAAAATTCATTGCCACATCTGATGCAGTAAAGCGGTGTATCAAACCAAAATAATGATTGTATTTGCTTTGAAGGTCCACCACAACTAGTGTCACATCTACTCTTCGTGATAATGGCAACCCTTCTATAAAATCCATTTGAGAGGTTCTCTCATATCGGAAAGAATCTTGATTGGTTTTAGAATCCCGGTTAGTGATAAGGTTAAGTACTTGTGTATTTGAAAAATTGCAAATTCAGCTACATAACTTTGTACTCTTTGCCTCATTTTAGACCAGTAGAAAGTTAACTTCAGTCGTTGCAACATTTGAACACTCCAGAATGTTCTCCCAGTAAACCATCATGACATTCCTTCAATATAATGGTATATATTGAGAATCCGAGGGCAACACCAACTTATCATTATATAATAAATAAATGTCCTTCCCTCACTGAATAATGTGCTCCAAGTAAACTATCATGGCATTCCTCAATATTAATGGTATAGACTGAGAATCTGAGGGCAACAACAACCTATCATTATATAATAAACGTCCTTCCCTCACTGAGTAACCCTTCTTCTATTTTGTATCCCCATTCTTACAAAGGATTTCTACTTTTTCAAAATATTCTGCTACTTTATGCCCCCATTTGTGACACAGAACACACTGAGATGGTAACCATGGGAAACTAACCCGAACTTCCACCTTAGGCCAATCCTTATCATGGAAACTAACTCCTTCAATAAGAGATTTATGTAGTTTGAAAAAATTGTCCACATTTGCGAATAAACACTTGGGCCCCTTATGTGAGAAAATCAACCCATAGCGGCATCGCAGTGAAAATCAACTCATATTTGAATACTTGATTCTTTATTTTGTGTATCTTTTCGTTATTTCTTTTGATTTTTGATACTATTCATAAAATTAGGTTCGACAAGTTATGTTCTTTAGTGATGAGAGACAGAAACATATGCAGTTGTATCTTGGGAATCTGAGCGCTATAAAATCGTCACACTACGGAGCGTTTAATGATTTAAGAAAACAGATTAAGTACTTCGCCTCGGCAATTATTTCTATCAATTTATTTTGATATTATAATTTAGATTTATGTTCTTATTATTTTTACAAATATCTTTTTTTTTTTAAACTTACAAATAGCAGTTTCCTATTGTTATAAAATAAGGTTCCTACACAAATGTATATGATTTGATATGTTTTGGTGTAAGTTAAGTTGGATGACAGTCCTTTTCTTTTTTGAGCCACTTCTGATTGATTGAAATTTTTGACGGAAATAGGCTAATAAAGTAATGTCTCACTTTTGTCTTTTAGGAAGACTTATAAAGAAACCTATTAATATAATTTTAATAAAATATATTTATATAAAATGTTCATATATAATTAATGAATATATTTTTAAAAATTGTTAGTTTTTAAAAAATAATCACAATCAATGGTGTAGAAAAAGAAATAAAATTATGTATCACAACAAGAAAACGTTACCCTAGCCAGGAAATCTCACGAGGAAAATATGCCCTCGTAAATATACGTGGCTTGTACGAGTAACTTACGAGGAAAATTATTTTCCTCGTAAAGTCAACGTAAGATAACGAGAATAACTTTTCTTCGAAAAAAGACGTAACGTCACGTCGACTTTACGAGGAAACTTATTTTCCTTGTAAAGTCGACGTAATATTCGCGTGTGTTTTACGAGGAAATCTATTACGTTCTTTTAGCGAGGAAATTTTGAGTTCACCAACTTTTTAGTTTTAAACATGTTTTTAGTTTCGGGTAAGTAGTTACATTTCCTCGTAATTTCCTCCTAAGTAACTATATTTCCTTGCAAAATTTCACCTACCAAATTCAGCGATTTCCTTTAAATATGCCCATTGTGTTTCATTTAAAACACACAAAAAAAACTAAAAACATGAATGAGAAAAAAATGTCCGGTGATGGGAATATTTTCGAGTTGCGGAGGTGGATGTATATGCATAGAGAAGCTAACGGAAGAGTGAAGAAAGAATTTCTCGAAGGGCTGGATACATTTATGTATCAAGCAGATTCTATACCGCTCGCGCAGAAAAGCAGTAAGATGTTCTGTCATTTTCGGAAATGCAACAATTCAAAATGGGCACCTCGTGAAAATGTTTGGAAGCATTTAATAAATAGAGGTTTCACGCCATATTACTATATTTGGTTTCAACATGGAGAAGGTTATAGTTGTGAGAATGAAGCTAGTAGTAGTATTGGCAATTTTCAGGATGAACCGGTTGATCATTTGCATAATGAAAATAGTTACCAACTGGAGGAACCGATGGTAGATTATGATAGGGTTCATGATATTGTAACTGATGCATTCGTAGCTCATGATGAAGTTGAAGACCTAACATAGATGCAAAAAAGTTTTATGAATTGTTAGATGCTGCGAATCAGCCAATTTATGATGGTTGTAGAGAAGGTCTCTAAATTGTCGTTGGCTGCTAGAATGAAGAACATTAAAACTGATCACAATCTACCTGGAAGTTGCATGGATGCATGGACAGACTTGTTTAGAGAGTATTTGCTAGAAGACAATGTCTCTTCTGAATCTTATTATGAGATTCAGAAACTGGTCTATAGTATTGGGTTGCCTTCGAAGATGATAGATGTTAGCATTGACAATTGCATGATTTACTAGGGACATGATGAGAAGTTAGAAGAATGTCGATTCTGCAAGAAGCCACGATTCAAACCGCAAGGACGAGGACGTAATAGGGTATTGTACCAAAGAATGTTGTACCTGCCAATTACAGACATATTGAAAAGATTGTACCAATCTGAGCAGACTGCTGGAGGGATGAGATGGCATGTCGAGCATACCCAGATGGATGGTGAGATGACTCATCCATCAGATGCTAGAGCTTGGAAACATTTTAACAAAGTTCATCCAAATTTTGCTCCCAGTAGCCGGAATGTGAATCTTAGATTATGAACAGATGTATTCAGTCCATTTGGAATGTCAGGGAGACAATATTCATTGTGGCCAGTCTTTCTTATGCATACAACCTGCCACCAGAGATGTGCATGCAACGGGAGTTTCTATTCTGAACCATATTAATACCTGGTCTAAACCATCCAAAAAGGTCTCTAGATATTTTTCTACAACCAATGATAAAAGATTTGAAGGATTTGTGGTCAACAGGGGCGAGGACGTGTAATTGCTCTATGAAGATGAATAAGTGACTTTCCTGTTTATGGGATATTGTCTGGATGGACTGCACATGAGAGATTTTCTTGTCCATATTGTAATGGAATGACATATGCGTTTCAATTGAAGAATGGCAGGAAGACAAGTTGGTCCGATTGTCACCGTCAATTTCTTCCCGTTTACCATCTGTACCTAAGAAACAAGACATTGTTGAGGCACAAAAGGGTTGTGAGAGACGCTCCTCCTCCATATTTAACTGGTGAAAAAATTGAAGCGCAAATCGATTACAATGGAGCGCAAGAAACAGTTCGTGTTGGTGGTAATTGGCATGTTCCCGGTAAAATGCCTGATTTTTAAGGAGTTCATCACAACTAGCACAAGAAGAGTATATTTTGGGAGTTGTCATATTGAAAGGATCTTCTTTTGCGCCACAACCTCAATGTGATGCATATAGAGAAGAATTTTTTTGAGAACATCATGAATACAATATTGAATGTCCCAAGGAAGATAAAAGACAGCAAAAAAATTGAGGTTGGACTTACCTGATATTTACTCAAGAAGCAAATTAAATATAAAATGCAATGGTCAAGTTCCTGTTCCGATATTCAGATTGTCATCAGAACAAAAGACGGTGTTGTTCAACTGGGTGGCATCAGAAGTGAAGTTTCCCGATGGGTATGTTTCAAATTTCTCTAGATGTGTTGAAAAAGGTCAAAAGTTCTCTGGGATGAATAGTCATGATTGTCATGTCTTTATGCAACGACTACTTCTATTTGCATTTACGGAGCTACTTCCAACAAATGTACATGAAGCACTTGCAGGTAGTTTATTACACATTAATTTCTTTATTAAATTATAATATACTCATTTTAAATAATATAACTAATAATAATATGTTTAATTTTGTGTTTCGAATATATAAGGCACATGAGCATTTTTCAGAGATCTAAGCACGCGCACTCTTAAAGAGGATGTCGTCGAACAACTCCAAGAGAACATTTCCATCATATTTACTCCAGCATTTTTTTACGTCATGGAGCATCTAGTTGTCCACCTTCGATATGAGGCATTGCTTCGTGGACCTGTACATTACGGATGGATGTATCAGTATGAGCAGGCCATGAAATATTTGAAGGGAAAAGACAAAAACCTCGCAAAGGTTGAAGGTTCTATAATTGCTGGAAGTTTGACGGAAAAAGTATCTCAATTCACATCGTACTACTTTTCACCAACAGTACGTACCCGGAAAAAAGCTCCAAGAAGATATCTCGTGCTTGAATAATTGTTTGGCTCAGTATTAACATCTAATGAAGATACTCTAGACTAGCTTCTCTCATTCTGAATTTAATCTTCACATTCATTTACTTATTTGCTTGTTACTAATCAATCAATACCTCCTTTAGTTTTAGCTAAGTTGATAACTAATTGAATAAAGTGTGAACTGGTCCTCTGGATTGAACCTTAAATATTTCAATTACAACTGTTAACTTGACAGTAGGAAAAGGTCTAGTTTTAGTGTATCAAGTTTTGGCGCCGTTGCGACGGGAACCAGAAATTTACCTTTATTTCTCAGTGGTTTACTTAGTCTATAACATCTAATTTGCTTTACTCTATTCATTGCAGTTAATGTCCCATGTGCATGACCAGTAGACATACTCGGAGAAACGTACAAGGAGACTTACATTCACTCACCAACAAACAGCTTGCAAGGTTACAAAGACAGAACAGCAACAAAGGCCTACCGAAACCACAATGGGTGATCATGGCAATCAAGATGATCTCACTGCGGCAGTGGCGCTAATGCAACAGCAAATGCAGCAGATGCAACAGACCATCCAAGCTCAACAACAAGCTGCTGCTGAACAAGCAGCCCAAAAGCAGGAAGAAGTTGTTCCGATCGGGCAGAGAAATTTTCTGCGTATTCTGCCTGCAACACGCTCCGCTATCAACCCTCCACCCTGTACTAGGAAAGATTTTGAAATAAAGCCATATTTGATCAGCTTGGTGCAAAGGAAGATATTCAATGGCTTGCCTGCGGAAATTATAATGGACCACATCGAAAATTTTGAGAAGGTGTGTGGATTCACCAGAGGAAACGGAGTACCAGAAGACTATATTAAGTGTACACTGTTCCCTTTCTCTCTGTATGGGAAGGCTGCTCGCTGGTTAGACTCTCTGCTGACTAGATCACTCACTTCATGGGAGCAAGTCCGTTCCGCATTCCTTAGCCACTTCTACACGAAGTCTAAAACAGCAGCCCTGAGGCAGAAGATTGCCACCTTCAAATAGTTAGTGGACGAGCCATTTTGTGATGCATGGGAGCGATTCAATGTCTACCGCAGAGAATGCCCACACCATGGCTTTGAAGATGACTATCTCCTTGGATTGTTCTGTGATGGAGTGGGATGAGAATACAGGAACACCCTCAACTCGGCCAATAAGGGAGATTTCATGACCCAATCAACGCAAGGTGCGTTCGAACTGATCGAAGACATGGCATCAAGCTCAGCAGATAACAACCGGGACAGAGATCGCACCGAAAAGGTTAACAGCGTCAACAATCATAAAATTGATGAGCTAACCGCCAAAGTTGATCAGCTGATTAAGAACAACCAAAACCAGGTCTTCATCATGGAGTAATCCCCTTAAGATAAGGCAGCCGCATACACTACATCGGAAACAGATAAACCAGACGGCGATCAGATGGAGGTCAGCTACTTGAATGAGCAAGGATGGCAGTTCAAGAACTACCACCCGAACCCTAATGTGAGGAACAATGCCCAACTCTTTTGGCCTAAGCAGGATAAACCAGTTGTTAATGCGCAGAACAGTCAAGGACAGTACGCGGGTTATCAGAAGAGCTACCAACCTCGGACCTTTGATTCTAAGCCAAGCGCAGAACAACCAATTCCAAAACCCAAAACCGCAGACCACTCAACAAGCTGCTCCTACTTCTACGACTGCTCCGCAGGATGAGACACAGAGTCTAACGACGATGCTGCAGCAGCTGCTCCAAGGCCAACAAATCCAAGGGAAAGCGTTGAACCAGGTCACGACAGACATAAACACCAGAATGAACCATATGTTCAACGATCTGAGTGCCAAGTACGACAACGTTGCGAGCCACATGAGACAGATTGACATTCAGATTGCTCAGACTGCCGAGGGCGTCAAGAGGCAGCAAGCCACTCTCCCTTGAAAGACTGATAAGAATCCCAAGGAGTGTAGTGCAGTGCAATTGAGGAGTGGAAGGAGTTTACCGGATGCTGCTCCTAAGAAGCTAGCAACAGCAGAGAAGGGAAAGCAAAAGGAAGGGGAGCAACCGCAAACAGAAGTTGCTCCTCTCTCGGATAATGAAATGGAACAGCCTGATGAGACTGATCCGGCACCTGCTACTCCACCTGTCAAGCCTGTTCCTGCGTGTGAATACGCCCCTAAGGTTCCATATCCTGTTCTAGCAAAGAAATCTCGGAAGGATCATGAGGAGATGAAGTGTAAGAAGATGTTGGAGGAACTAACTATCAAGTTACCTCTGATTGATGTGATCAAGATGATACCTTCTATGGGCAGTTTGATGAAAGGCTTGATCTCAGGAATGATATCTGGAGATAGCAAGATCATGTCGGTCTCGAACGAGTGCAGTACAGTGCTTTAGAACAAGCCTGTTGGTGTCAAAATCGGTCGCGACGGAATCAATGACTGAAAGTCTCTAGAAAGTATTTCTTGAAACAAAAAGTCTCGGATAATTTCTAAAAGGAGTTATACGAGATTTTCTCAAATTAGAATATCCACTCTCTGTGAGATCGGAAGACTACGGGCGTGTGTGGACGAGAATCCCCGGAAAAATCGGTCCGCTCGCCCAACGACATCAAGATTCGATCACCACAAAAACCCTAAACATAAAAGAATCTGCCTCGAAACTTCGAAGAGGTCGTTCTCTCAAACCGTGAGGAACCAGAAAACGATCAAGATATCAAATCGAAGCCCTCGCCGAGATCTACAGCCTGGCGCCGGTGGCACCCGGCCTGGCGCCGGCGGCACGCGCCACGCGGGCCGGACTGGCGCCGGCGGCACCGACACGCTGGCTGGCCTGGCGCCGGCGGCACTGGAGCGGGCGGCCTGGCGCCGGCGGCACCGCCTGGCGCCGGCGCACCGCCCGGCGCCGGCGGCACCGCACGGCTGGCCTGGCGCCGGCGGCACCGGCCTGGCGCCGGCGGCACCGCCGCGGGCTGGCCTGGCGCCGGCGGCACCGGCCTGGCGGCACCGTCACCGCCTGGCGCCGGCGGCACGGCCTGGCGGCACCCCACGCTGGCTGGCCTGGCGCGGGCGGCACCGACCTGCCGGGCGGCACCGCGGACGCTGGCGGCCTGGCGCCGGCGGCACCCGTGGTGGCGGCCTGGCGCCGGCGGCACCGCCGCGGGCTGGCCTGCCGGGCGGCACCGGCCTGGCGCCCGGCACCGCGCTGGCTGGCCTGGCGGCACCCGCCTGGCGCCGGCGGCACCTCCGGGCTGGCCTGGCGCGGCGGCACTCGCCTGGCGCCGGTCGGCGGCCCTCGCCCTGGTCTCGGTCCCATCGTGTTGGTCTGATCCCATCTTGGCTTGTTTGGATCAATCATCATGAGTTTGGGACGATCACGGCTACGAATAAACATCCCGACTCGATTGGAATGCGTCCTCGATGTTTTACGACAAAACTAGAAGGATTGGATTTCTAGAAGATATCGTATAGAACAAGGTCGATTAACTTGAACATCGATCCTTTAGGTTATACGGTTTATTTTACAAGAAAGATAGTCTTCCAGAAATCGTATAAAATGTTTAACGACTTAAGACAAGTCCACGGACTAACTTACGAATTTAGGAATTCAGGCCCAATCAGGCTATGACGGTTTGTCCGATATCGAACATCGGATAAACATCAAGTCACCAAAACTCGAGGATAATTACAAAGATCGTAAAATGGAATACTTCCTGAAGAGATAAGCTTGGGCCCAAAGGCGAGGTCCATCATCCTAAGGCAAACCGACCTTGGAGTGGATATATAAGGAGAGCAAGGGCAGAAGAGAAGGGGATCCGAAAATCCTAGATTGGAGACTTAGAGCATCCTGCTAGCTTAGAGAACTTAGAACTTAGGCGGTTAGGCCAGCGAGGCAGGACTCGAACGTCTGGCCCCTCTTGTTCTAGTTTTATCTTCTCCGAGACCCATGTTCCTCTCGGAAGGATCTAACTATACTTTTACTCAGAGCTCCGCACATAGAAACCCTAGGCATGATCTTCGACATGCCCGTTTCTATGACCAACGCCATATTAGGCGAACCAGGCCCTAGAACGCCTGGCCTCCTGCCGCAAATCTCCGCTCCTCTGAAGGATCGGACAATTCTTTTACTTAAAGCTCCGCACATAGAAACCCTAGGCATTATCTTCGACATGCCTGTTTCTATGACAACGCCATCTAGATCGAACCCGCCAGGCGGTTCGATCTCTTGTTCAATTCTTTCTAAACTGAACTACGTCCGACTTGATCCTCGAAAGTACGTGGCAGCCTTTCTTAAGGTCCAGTCTCAAATCTTAACAAATCTTTTCCGCATTTATTCGGTCACTTGTCGTTGGCTGTCGCAGAATCGGACCTTCAAGGAAAGTCGGGTTAACTTGGCTTTCCTCCGCAATCTTATTCATTAAAATTGACGGTGTGAATTTCGTTCCCACAGTTTGGCTAGAAGGGGGGATGGATTACTCTTACTCATACGGCCGCAAAGCTTGATCGAACCAATGTCCAGAAATATGAAAGAAAAATTTGCAGTTTGCGCCAACGATGGAAAACAACTCCAGCAGCGACTGTTCCTATGGCCAACGCTTACGCAAACGCCACGGTGCTCGAGCAAATCAAAACCTAGCCGGCTTTCCGCCACAGGAAGAGCACAAAACGAGCTCGCAATTTCTCTATCTAAACAGAAAGGGCAACGATAAAATCTATCAAACCCCAAAAATTCATCTTGTTAGAGAAATGCGAACGAGCAAGGTTTCTCGAAAACGTTTTTCGAGAACCTCTCGAAAAATAAAACTTATTCTCCTCAAACCTGGGGAAACCCTATATTACTCGTGGAACAGAAGCACGGAAAATCGGTTCACCGATTCCCACCGCCATACTTCTTACAAACAACTCTCGAGGAACAAACGGAAAACGAAGGAGGTCGGAGCTTGATCTTACTAGGACGACTTGTCATAAGGTAAGATCAGTCTTCCCAGTTCGCCTTAGTAAGAGCCCACTTTGTTCTCCTTTGTGTCTAGGTCAAAATGGCTTTCGCTTCGTCTCAATCGGAGTTTCCGCTGAGATTTTACTGGAACAAAATCACTCTCCGCCACCTCGCCTGTGGACGAGAACAACTATCACCAAGGCCACCTCGCCTGTGGAAACCTCACTTTGCTCTTGTTTGGGTCAAAAACGGTTATCTCAAAATCTACGGCTAAAGACCTTCCCAAAACTCAAAAGATTTCCGAAAACGACCGACGAGGGAAAGATCGAACAACGAAAAACCCACAGACGGCAAGACGCCTGGCGCCGGCGCACGCTGGACGCTGGCTGGCCTGGCGCGGCGGCACTCGCCTGGCACCGGCGGCACGCTGGACGCTGGCTGGCCTGGCTGGCGCACCGCCCGGCCACGGACCTGGCTGGCCGCGCCGCGGCCAGCTGGCGCTGGCGCGGGCTTGCTGCCGGCCTCGCCTGGCGGCCGGCACGCGGCGCTGGCTGGTTTGGGCCGGGGCACTTCGCCTGCAGCGGCGGACGCTGGCTGGCCTGCCGCCACGCTGGCAGCGGCTACGCATGGCCGGCGGCACCGCTGGCTGGCTCCGGCGGCACCGGTTTCGCCGCTGGACGCTGGCGCCCGGCCCATCCCTGGCGCCGGCCGCCTCTCGCCCTGGTCCGGTCCCGTCTCGGTCCGATCCCATCTTGGCTTGCTTAGATCAATCTTTGTGAGTTTGCGATCACGGTTATTCTAAACACCAATCGCCGACTATACGAGAAAATGGGATTCCTTCGAAATGCCAAACCTTCAAAAGACTATTTTCTCGAAAATTTTTGTAAAGGTTTAATTCTTTGTAGGACAGGAACAAAAACGTCCTTGAAAACTGCCGAGAATTTAGGGAACTTAGGTGGATAGTCTAGCAAGCTAAGTCTTAGGCAAAATTTCCAGTCTTGTTCATCCTTGATTGTCCAGGCAGAACATGCAAACCGATCTAGTCTCTCGAAAACCGAAACGATCGCCACGCCGTTCTAAAAGCATACTCATCCCGCTCCTAAAAGAAAGAAAAAAATACAAGCCTTCGAAGAACGGCTAACCCGCTTTCTTCCGTAAAGAAAAGGAAGTAGTAATCGATATACTACCCGTATAATCCCATCTTGAAAACTTTTGCTTCAGCATCAAGACAACGCTTTGACAAAGCAAACTCGCAGCAATAAGATTCGCCTTAAAACGCTAATGGCATAGCCCAAACATAGTCTTGAAAACTCTCGCTCTCGCCGCAAACCGCGACGAAAACGTGTACCAACGCCAATAGCACGGTGAACTACTTAAAATAACGAAATAACCTTTAAAACTCCATAAGTAGTTCAAGCAGCCCGTCAAAGGTCGAAATCTTAGCGAAACATCTCCGTGTAATCCGGAAACATCGCTACTTTAACAAACTGCGATTTTCTATCTCTATGAAACCGGTCATCCATTACTTTTGATAACAAGAACATTTTAAAACAAAATAGCCTATGGAAAAACATGACCGGTCTTATGCAAAACGATTTCGCGAGCGCAAAAGTGAATGAGGAAAAACGCGTCGCTAATATCGCAAGGGCCTCCGGTTACCTTTGCGAAAACCCTTACATCACTTTTGAAATCCTCTGTATGGTCGAGTCAATTCATACAAAGCAAATTTCGTAAAATAAACATAATGGGTCCAACCCTGACATAGACAGTTTCTCCACAAGGTTTCTGGCCTGCTTCCTCCCGTTGCCCGAGCAGGAAATAATCACTAACCCAACCCCGTCCTGCGCGATCCTTTAAACTTTGTCCCCTCGGATAAAATGAAACGATTTTCATGCAACAAAAGAATTTATATGAGCCATTCGATAACTAAGACCTAAAGTGGAAGATCGTTTAAAAGCCATCAGCCATAACTCAGAAAACTCCTATGCTTGGCATGTCTATCTCGGCAACGCTATTTGGCCTCGCCAACTGCCCTCCTGCCAAGCAGCCCAACCTGAATTCTGGTAACATGACCTTAATAATGTCATGATCTGATAGTTACAACAATTTTGGCGATACGGCTGAATCAGCCTCCATGCCAACAAAGCTCACTCCCATAACGGCTAAAACAACAATCCGATGTTTCCGAATGACTAACAAGCAATTTGCATAACGAATGAATCATACGATAAACTCTTCATGAAACTCAAGACTCAAATGGATGGCGAGTTCAAATCATAGTGAACACGCATGAAAAGAAACACTCGTGACAAGGCTCCTAGAGTTAAATCATCCTTAATATATACAAACAAATCCGAAGGCCAGCACTTCACGGCTACTTGAATGGACGCCTTCCTAAGGACCAACAGTTTCTGGCTGCGAACATTCGCAAAACATCTCCAGAACATTTCAAACCGTCCAGCATCGAGACTGCCACAGGATTCTTTTCCTGTTCACGAAATCCTCGCCTCTAAAACTCAAAACATACAAACACACCTCTAAGCGGTAACATGCCTCTAAACTGGCATCATTTCGTTGTTGCTGAACAAGAACTCTAACTAATAACCAGCCCTTCAGGGTAGGCTCTCTTGCATCCGACAAGGATAAACATACAAGAAATCAAATTTTGGTCTAGCTCTTAGTAAAGTTCTTCCAGACAAATCATATAAGCCGACAACAAGCGGATTTTAAAGTCATAAAATCGCAGGCAAAATGAAAGCGATTTGTCATCGCAGCCTCAGTCCGAGTAAACCTAGGTCTTGCCCTAAACCCAGCCACTGGATCTTGACATCTCACGACATAGTATGGTATCCGATTCAAAATTTGTCTCCACCTATTCTTTTCGCCCACTAACGGTTCCCGGAAAATCTGCGCTTTATGCAAACAATAGGTACAGTGATCAGGAACTAGGAATGAGACGACAACACACACCTCTCCCTCAATCTGAAGCAAATACATCAACAGCATCATGCTCGAAAGTCTCTCATGACACATAACCAGACCATATAAGTCTCCACAGTCTTAAACTCCAAACGAACGGAAGGCTTGATCCCTACACCAGGGTACGTAGGCAGCTCGCAACCCCACCATCCCAAACCAACCATTGTTCCTATCTCGATATCTTATCGCCGCAAGAACATCACGGTTCTAACGAGCTGGAGCTAACTGTTGGTGTCAAAATCGGTCGCGACGAATCAATGACTGAAAGTCTCTAGAAAGTATTTCTTGAAACAAAAGTCTCGGATAATTTCTAAAAGGAGTTATATGAGATTTTCTCAAATTAGAATATCCACTCTCTGTGAGATCGAAGACTACGGGCGGTGGACGAATCCCCGAAAGATCGGTCCGCCGCCAACGACATCAAGATTCGATCACCACAAAACCCTAAACATAAAAGAATCTGCCTCAAACTTCAAGAGGTCGCTCTCTCAAACCGTGAGGAACCAGAAAACGATCAAGATATCAAATCGAAGCCCTCGCCGAGATCTACAGCCTGGCCGGCGGCACTCGCCTGGCGCCGGCGGCACGCGCCACGCGGGCCGGACTGGCGCCGGTGGCACCGACACGCTGGCTGGCCTGGCGGGCGGCACCTGCGGACGCGGGCCGCCTGGCGCCGGCGGCACCGCCTGGCGCCGGCGGCATCGGCCCTGGCGCCGGCGGCACTGCCGCGACGGGCTGGCCTGGCGCGGCATTCGCCTGGCGCCGGGCGCACCGCCGCGACGTGGCTGGCCTGGCCGGCGCATCTGCCTGGCGCCGGCGGCACCTGCCACTGCCCGGGCGGCACTTCACGCTGGCTGGCCTGGTGCGGCGGCACTGACCGGCGCCGGCGGCACGGACGCTGGCGGCCTGGCGCGGCGGCATCGCCGACGGGCTGGCCTATGCCGCGGCATTCGCCCTGGCGCCGGCACCGCTGGCTGGCCTGGCGCCGGGCGCACCGCCCTGCCGGCGGCACTGGCCGTCGCGGGCTGGCCTGGCGCCGGCGGCACCCGCCTGGCGCCGGTCGACGCCCTCGCCCTGGTCTCGGTCCCATCGTGTTCGGTCTGATCCCATCTTGGCTTGTTTGGATCAATCATCATGAGTTTGGGACGATCACGGCTACGAATAAACATCCTACGACTCGATTGGAATCGCCCTCATGTTTTACGACAAAACTAGAAGGATTGGATTTCTCGTAGAAGATATCGTGATGTAACAAGGTCGATTAACTTGAACATCGATCCTTTAGGTTATACGGTTTATTTTACAAGAAAGATAGTCTTTCCAGAAATCGTGATAAAATGTTTAACGACTTAAGACAAGTCCACGGACTAACTTACTAATTTAGGAATTCAGGCCCAATCAGGCTATGACGGTTTGTCCGATATCCCAACATCGGATAAACATCAAGTCACCAAAACTCGAGGATAATTACAAAGATCGACGAAAATGGAATACTTCCTGAAGAGATAAGCTTGGGCCCAAAGGCGAGGTCCATCATCCTAAGGCAAACCGACCTTGGAGTGGATATATAAGGAGAGCAAGGGCAGAAGAGAAGGGATCCGAAAATCCTAGATTGGAGACTTAGAGCATCCTGCTAGCTTAGAGAACTTAGAACTTAGGCGGTTAGGCCAGCAGGCAGGACTCGAACGCCTGGGCCTCTTGTTCTAGTTTTATCTTCTCCAGAGACCCATGTTCCTCGGAAGGATCTAACTATACTTTTACTCAGAGCTCGCACATAGAAACCCTAGGCATGATCTTCGACATGCCCGCTTTATGACCAACGCCATTCGACTAACCAGGCCCTAGAACGCCTGGCGCCTCCTGCTCAAATCTCCGCTTCCTGAAGGATCGGACAATTCTTTACTTAAAGCCCGCATAGAAACCCTAGGCATTATCTTGACATGCCTGTTTCTATGACAACGCCATTAGATCGAACCCGCCGATGGTTCGATCTCTTGTTCAATTCTTTCTAAACTGAACTACGTCCGACTTGATCCTCGAAAGGGGTACGTAGGCAGCCTTTCTTAAGGTCCAGTCTCAAATCTTAACAAATCTTTTCCGCATTTATTCGGTCACTTGTCGTTGGCTGTCGCAGAGAATCCGGACCTTCAAGGAAAGTCGGGTTAACTTGGCTTTCCTCCGCAATCTTATTCATTAAAATTGACGGTGTGAATTTCGGTTCCCACAAAGCCGATCAAGAAGTTGGGGGATCCAGGGAGATTTGTTCTCTCGGTACCGATCGGGAAGACAGTGTTCGCCTGTTCTCTCTGCGATTTGGGTTCTAGTGTGAATCTCATGCCTTACTCCGTGGCAAAAAGACTGGGATTGACAAAATTTAAGCCAACAAGAATCTCCTTGGTGTTTGCAGACAGATCAATTAAATCAACGGTGGGTATTCTAGAAGATCTCCATGTCAGAGTCGGCAACACCCTTGTTCCAGCCGATTTTGTGGTTCTAGAAGTTGACGAAGAACCAAGAGATCCACTTATTTTGGGCCTTCCTTTCTTATGCAATGCTGGTGCAATTATTGATGTTCGGCAAGGAAGGATTGACTTGCATCTTGGTGACATTGCAATGAAGTTCGAAATGAATTAGTTGTTGAAGAAACTGATGATAGATGGACAGACTTACTCGGTTGAAGACGGCGATCAGGCACTGTTCCCTCAGGAGAGAATGATTGAGGAAATCCTAACTGATGACCCACTCGAACTATCCCTGACCCGAGCTGAGACTGAGCACAACATCATGAGTGTGGAGGCAGATGGTTACAACAAGATGCTTGACACCGCCAGAAGTATGGAGAAGCTGGTCGCCTATCTAAGTCTGGGGGAGAAGGACGAGAGCAAGCAGAGAAGTCCAGCCGGAACAGCTGTTCCCAAAAAACAACTGCGACGAACAGTCAGCTCGACAACCCATGGAGCGAGCTGAAGGCTCCAAAGGTATAACTCAAATCCCTTCCAGCAGGGCTCAGGTACGCGTTTCAGGGGCCTAATTCAACCTATCCTGTCATAGTAAACTCTGAGCTGAACAATGTTGAAACTGCTAAACTTTTGTGTGAGCTAAGAAAATATCGTAAAGCATTAGGGTATTCTCTAGCTGGCATTCCTGGCATCTCACCTGACTTGTGCATGCATAGAATACATCTAGAAGATGAATCGATGACTTATGTAGAGCATCAGAGGAGGTTAAAACCGAATCTAAAAGATGTTGTAAAGAAAGAGATAATGAAATTTCGAGAGGCTGGTGTAATATATGCCATCTCTGATAGCAAATGGGTTAGCACTGTTCATGTAGTTCCTAAAAAGGGTGGAATCACTGTCATAACAAATGAAAAGAATGAATTGATCCCTACTAGAACTGTAACTGGACATCGCATGTGCATTGATTTTCGCAAATTGAATGCTGCGACTCCCAAGGATCACTTTCCACTTCCTTTCATTGATCAAATGCTTGAAAGATTAGCTAACCACCCATACTACTGTTTCTTAGATGGCTATTCAGATTTTTTTCAGATTCCTATCCACCCAGATGATCAGGAGAAGACGACGTTCACTTGCCCATACAGCACGTTTGCCTACAGGAGAATGCCATTCGGCTTGTGCAATGCTCATGCGACCTTCCAACGTTGCATGATGTCGATTTTTACTGATCTGATTGAGGACATAATGGAAGTCTTCATGGATGATTTAGTGTCTACGGAAGCTCTTTTTCTGTCTGTTTGAACAATTTGTGCAGGGTGTTGCAGCGATGCGAGGAGAAGAACCTGGTGCTGAACTGGGAGAAGTGCCACTTCATAGTCAAAGATGGGATTGTTCTTGGGCACAAGATTTCTGAGAAAGGGATTGAGGTCGACAAGGCAAAGATCGAGGTGATGATGAGCCTGCAGCTACCAACCACAGTCAAGGGAATCAGAAGCTTCTTGGGACACGCTGGGTTCTATAGGAGGTTCATCAAAGACTTCTCAAAAATCACAAGACCACTCACTAGGCTGCTCTGCAAAGACACCAAGTTCAAGTTTGATAGCGACTGTTTGGCTGCTTTCCACACTATAAAAGGAGCCCTGATTAGTGCTCCGATCGTTCAACCTCCAGAGTGGACCTTCCTTTTGAAATCATGACAGATGCAAGTGATTTCGCAGTAAAAGCAGTGCTGGGACAGCGAAAAGATAAGAAGCTGCATGTGATCTATTATGCGAGTAGGACAATGGATAAAGCTCAGTGCCGATATGCTACAACCGAGAAGGAGCTTCTGGCTATTGTCTATGCTTTCGAGAAGTTTAGGTCTTACCTAGTAGGTTCTAAAGTGATTGTGCACACATACCACACAGCTTTGAGATACTTGCTTTCCAAGAAAGATGCCAATCCGCGCCTTCTAAGGTGGATTCTTCTGCTCCAAGAATTCGATCTTGAGATCAAGGATAAGAAGGGGATCGAGAATGGAGTCGCAGACCATTTATCCAGGATTAAGATCAACGGAGAGACTGCTCTCGATGACAGCCTTCCTGAGGAGCACGTTTACGCGATTGGTCTGTACAACGAGAACAGCATGGATACATTTTCCGCAAACTGCTCCGCCGAACCAGAACACTGCGTTGCTGGGATCAAGAAGAGATATTCCCATCTACCTTGGTTTGCTGAGATTGCCAATTTCTTGGCTGCTGAGAAGGAACCTGTTGAGTTCTCTGGGAATGAGAAGAGGAAGTTTCTGAGGGACGCAAAACACTACTTTTGTGATGAACCATTCCTGTATCGATATTGCAAGGATGGAATGTTCCGACGATTTGTTCCAGAAGCTGAAATTCCAGGGATTCTACATCACTGTCATGGATACTCTTACGCCGGTCATTTTGCCACATTTAAAACGGTTTCCAAAATTCTTCAAGCCGGTTTCTGGTGGCCGACTATGTTCAGAGATGCTCATGCTTTCATATCCAGATGCAACGTGTGCCAGAGAATGGGAAACATCAGCAAGAGGAAAGAGATGCCTCAGACCTTCATACTTGAGATCGAGGTGTTCGACTGTTGGGGAATAGACTTCATGGGACCGTTCCCACCTTCATACAAGAACGTGTACATTCTAGTTGTGGTGGACTATGTCTCGAAATGGATAGAAGCAATCACTAGCCCCACCAATGATGCGCTTGTTGTGACCAAGATGTTCAAATCAATCATCTTCGCAAGGTTCAGAGTACCTAGGGTATAAGCGACGGAGGCACCCACTTTATCAACAAGGTCTTCAAAGGCCTCCTAAAGAAGAACGGTGTAAAGAATAAGGTAGCAACTGCATATCACCCTCAAACCAGTGGCCAAGTGGAAGTATCTAATAGGGAGATCAAGAGCATTATGCAGAAGACAGTCGGAACAACCCATAAGGACTGGTCTCTTAAATTAGATGATGCGCTGTGGGCTTACAGAAAAGCCTACAAGACACCACTTGGGACCACTCCCTATCACCTGGTCTATGGCAAGCCTTTCCATCTCCCGGTGGAACTTGAATACAAAGCGGCATAGGCTGTCAAACTGCTCAACTTCGACATCAAAGCAGCCAAGGAGAGGCGTTTAATTCAGATTCACGAGCTGGAAGAGATCAGGCATCTAGCTTATGAAAGCTCAAAAATCTATAAGGACAAGACCAAGGCATATCACGATAAGCGGATCATCAGCAGGAGTTTTGAACCCAACGATCAGGTCTTGCTCTTCAATTCCAGGTTAAAACTGTTCCCCGGTAAAATGAAATCGAGATGGTCTGGACCCTTTACCATTAAGGAGGTCCGACCATATGGTGCAGTCGTGTTGATGGACACGAATGTAGGAGAATTTTTTGTGAATGGTCAGCGTCTCAAGCCCTACCTCGCTGAAACCACAATCGCTGAATGTGAAGAGATTCCCTTGAGCGATCCCCCTTTAGCCTAATCGGCTAACCAAGTCAAGCTAGTGACTTAAACCGAGCTCTTGGTGGGAGGCAACCCACTGGTAAGTGTAAATATGTTTTTCTTTTCATTTTACTATAGTTTGTTTTGAGTTTTTGTAACAGGAAAAAGAAAACCCGAAATTTCCCGAAGGAGCAAGCCATTGACTGTTCTACCTGGAGAACAGCTGTTCCCCAGGTAAGTTTTCGGAACCAAAAAAAAAAGTTAAGAAAATAAAATAATATATATATATAAGGGGAAGCGATTAGGGTTCGCCTATTTAAGGCTGATCCACGCCACTCCCCCACCTCCTTCCCATTCGCCGCAAAACACTCTCTCCTTAGCGATAGATCCTCAAAACAAAACTCTCTCAGTTCTCCATTGTTTTTCATGGTTGTTGGTTCTAATTGCATTGGATTTTCGAGCTTTGCTTGTTTCTGCAGTCATCTCCTTCAATGGCGAACAGGGTAAGCAACTCAGCCCTCTCCCAAAATCGCATGCAAGTCGCGATTTGGAGGCGGTTCTTATTTCGATTCCTAGTGCTCCACTTGATATATTCTAGTCACCATTAACCTCGAATCGATCCATCCTAGGTTGCTAGTTCGATAAAGGAACCAAATTTGAGAGAATATGAATCGCCTCAAAACCCTATGGATTGGTATACTGTTCTAGGAGTAAAAAATTCGACTGTTTGTTTTTCCGTGCTCGCTGTAACATCCCGATCCCCCAGCGTTCGACCAGGGTTACTGAAAGGGAGTTACCAACATGTGTCTACTCAAATTAGACAACCCAATGTGTCCTGTTACTAGTCCCAAGAGTCGCGGACGCATAACCTTCTTGAAATACCATCCCACTCGTATCCATATACTTCTATGTATATTTCTGCGCACAGGGAAATGGAAAGGGAATTATTCAGTGAAGTGACTCTAGACCAGCCTACCCGCATGACACTCTACACTACCCTATGCGGGAACCAGGTCAAGCTAGCCACTACAAGCAGTCAATGCAACTCTATCATTTCATGAATTCACATTTCAATGCACATCTATCATCCTAGCGATCATTCAGCACAATGAACTCAGTCATTGCAACACATAAACACATTAGACCCGACCGACTCACATTCAGGACCGACCCGACTCCAAACAACTTAGACGTATGGACCTATGGCCGTTTACGGATGTCCCTAAGCGTTCCGGCCTATCCTGGAAGGACGCCTCTTTCGAGCATCCGTCCCCCACCAGCTTCCTAAATGACCATCCGAGTTGCAGCTCGTTGGCCCACCCTGGCACTGTCTGCCTCCTCGGTTGTAAATAGTCATATTTGTGCCACGATCAGACTCGATCATAAGACGCCTTTCACATTTTATATCCCGCCACTCGCGGTAGGGAACTTCTTATATCCCGCCTCTCGCGGTAGGAACTTCTTATATCCCGCCTCTCGCGTTAGAAACTTCTTATATCACGCCCACTGGTACCTCATGTTAGGCTAGTGTCCCGCAGGCTCCCACATCCTAGACTCTAGACGCCCACCCGTTCTCGGTGGCCCAAACAGGACACCAAACAAGTTCATTGACACATTTGCTTTCAAGTTCTCATTTCCATTCTCATACTCATTCTCATTTTTATTTCTCATTCGCGTTCTCAATTCTCAATCCCATTTCTCTTTTCACTTGACACTTAGACTCATACTCATTCACATACATCTATCAATCACTTAGTTACCAAACGAGAACTACTTTCATGCAACTATGATTCAAGCATTCACTTCTCTCTAGAAACCTAGCTTTCATTCACCATGAAGACATGGGACACAAAATCAATCACACAATCATTCATAATCAATCATTAACCACATCAATACAAGGCAGTCCATTAAGTCTCATTTAACAGTGTGAAGGTTCTTATGCGACATGATCCATTCAGCTAACACCCTAGCATCCATTATGATATACCAACCTAACTTTCAAATAGGGTCTAACCAGCCCTAGATCCAACATACAGGCGTATAGAGAGCATGAGAGAATAAAGCGTTCAAGACGCCTCACCTGAGATCAGATCTGAACAGATCTTGAACAACGAATGAAAGAGAAACGATATCTTGATCTAGATCTGGATCTAGATCTGGAAGATCCAGAAAAGGTGAGATGTGGATCTCGGGAAATCTAGGAACTCCAATCCACCACCTTTTGGCCACCACTACGAGACAGATCGAGACCAGATCCGATATAGGATATATATATATATATATATATATATATATATATATATATATAGAGATAGAGAGAGAGAGAGAGCAGATAGAGAGGCTTAGAGCGAGATCCTCAGATTGATCAGAGAAAGGAAGGAGGGGGCTGCCTATTTATAAGAAAAGAGGAGGACCCCTAGGTCTTTTACCCTAATGGGCCGTAGAGAGGCCCAATTTCTCATTAAAATATTTTGGGCCAGGTGCCGGGATGTTATAATTCTCCCCCACTTAATGGAATTCGTCCCCGAATTCCGCGCGTCAAAACTCCAACGCTAACATCCCGGTCCTTACGGGTAACAAGATCGTCACTTGCTAGCTACGGTTCCTGCAGCAAACCCTGTTCATTAATCCTCACTGAGATCCAACGCTCTTTTATATCCCATCCCTTTTCAATATCCAACCATGCCCTTCCCCTTCGAGATCCCGCTTCTTGCAGTTCACACACCCAACTTGCATTCTGCCCACTGATATGATAAGACATGTCTCTGCTGATGGCTTCGGTAAAAACGTCTGATATTCTATTACCATTCTTCGCTCGACTGATGCGTGGTAAAATTTTGAAATCAACATCCATTGTGGCGTACTTACCTGCTTGCCACCACACTTTCGCTGTGCAATTCCATCTTCCTTTCTCACCGCAATGTTCACATGTACCCCGACCAAAGCATTACATATTTGGAATTCCACATTCTTAAGGCACTTCCTAGCACAGCTCTACAGCGGTCTTGTACTTCTCTTAACCTAAACCACGCTGTTCCCCTTGCTCAGTAGTTTCATGGATCATCTCCGGCTTGAATTTCATCTCTCCCCCACTTTCGTTCAAGCATAGGTGAGTCCTATATGATTTCCCACTTGGTACTAATGTGGGGATATCCATTTGTTCGAGTCGTAGCCAATATCTTGTATTGATTCAGCAATTAGCAGATTATTAACCAACTTCCTTCTCAAATTTTTATAGATCTTTGTGCTTCCCACTATAGTGACCATTGCACACAACGAACTTGTCCCATGATGTCGTCCTTCAGATCTTGTCGCCCACGTCATTCGCTTTCTTCTTGATGGAAGTCTGACATTCATTTTTGCGTGGTACCCAGCCACACATCCATTGTTCAACTTAACAAACACTTTTTCTTACACAACATATCAAGATAATCCCAATTACCATCACACTCCTCCTGTTGAGTATTCTACTGCGTCTTTGATCATCACTACCACATACTTATAAAAATCACAATGCATCCACTTGGTTGGTGTATCTCTCTCCATTAAGTACTTTAGCTGCTTCTTCTATTCTACAAAAATCTATAGTGCTAACCGATATGGTTCCCTTAACTTGTCAATGGTCCGAATTCTTCTCTACGGCGTATGCATTATCTCAATTCAGTAGGATCCTGATAAATGCTTGAATACGACTGCTTACTCGACTACTGCAGGAATAACATCCAATACTAGAGCTTCCATTTCCTAATACATATCATTCCCCTTCCCACCCACTCTTCAGCTTTCAACGTCAAGACAAAATATATCCACCCTAATCCTTATTCACTCAAGGATTACTCTCCTCTCCTATCAAGGATTATGAGTACATAACCCAATACAATACTTTAGCTCCACGTGCTTGGTATCCGGTCTGTATCTTGGATCTCCTCGTATTCATTCATCTCTGACTTCCATAAATCTCGCTAAGCCCCAATGCTATCACTAACACACTGCTACATTCCCGAGCACTGATACACCTCTACTACTAACCATCCCAAAATTCTATCACTTCCTATCATTCCAAGTCCAACTCCATCAGATCTCCATACAGGTTCACACCGACGAGAGATATTAACACTACCTCATACACTCCCATGGTCATCATTCTCTCTACTCTCTCGGTCCCAACCCATGTAGCCCCTGATCGAAGTTACCTCAAAATTCTACTAATGGATGAGCCTTGGGCTCACAAGCTAATGTCGCACCAATGTCAAAGAGGGTGTACGCCGCCACTCCTCCGACCTCGACACATCCCACCATTTTTTTCCCTTCACGGTCACCCATGAGGAAAATCCTCAAACTTTTCTATATCCTCCTTGCAGGAACAGGTAGTAGGGGTAACACTCCAGTCATGAATCTTACTAGCTGAGTCCGACAGTCCCAGATTGGTGTCTAGATAATCTATACTGAACATATCCTCGTTTCCGGATTCCTTCGGTCATACCATGTTTTCCTTGATGACTGAACCTCCTAACATAGCCCTGCCAACCGTACTGGTAGTACCTTCCCGTCCACTATATCCTAGTTTGGTTCATCTCGCATTCCACTCTTGCCGGAGCGGAGCCGCCTTGTGTCAATGGCGATGAAACTTTATCAATGGGTGTTCCCGACTGGGTACCACCTTTCCCCTTGCGGTATGCTGAGTCTGAGTGTAGGTCGGGTTCAACCGTGCTGGTCCACTATACCCATAATCGTTGCCCTGGTCATCACTAGCTGCGGAAGACATCCTTCAAGTAGAGATCCGATCAGAACCATAATGGAAATTTAGATATAGTGGGTGGTTTGAAATTATTTCACAACTTTTAAACCCGACATAAACTTTTGCAAACTCTTTTCTTAATGATATCACTCAAATTACCCTAAGGAGTGACTTTACTCTCTCAAATAAGAGGTTCAGTTGTAGTACTTAGGGATCGAATCCACAGAGAGCTAGTGTACAAATAAGATGCAATCTTAGTGATTAAGCTACGTTGAAAATGGTTTAAAAGTAAATTGCAGGTTTGCTGAGTAATGGTAAGATTACTCAGTTGAAAGGATTTGGTTTTAAAGCAATAAAGAAAAAAGTTAGATTTAGGGTAGGTATTCAGGAATTCAGGATTATAAATACTATAAAGGCTAACAAGTTGCTTGCATGATATGTCAGAGCTCAACACTTATTAAATGAATCCATCAGCTCTCGCATTATTTAGACCATCTATTACTTAGATGCTAAATGGTGTTTGCGGTCAGCTATCTTGCTGACAGTATCGATCGATGGTTCGATAGGAATATCGACCGATACACCTCTAGCTATGTCGATCGATTACTCTATAAGAGTATCGATCGATACGGCTCTAAGAAAGCTTTATGCGCGAGTTGATACAATGCTCACCATGATCTTAGATTAGCTTTCGCATATCTCAAGAGGGTCATAGCATGTTTAGGATGTTATCAGGTATTGCATGTAATAAACAATGCAATCCAAGTTCATGTTCTAGGTAGCTAAGCTAGAAAAGCTTTAGTGAACAATCCTAACAATAAATATCACAACTATAGCAATTATAGGCTGCGACTAATCCCTCATATCCTATTTAAACCCTAAATCTAACAAATGAATCTACTCAGACATGGCTAAGTAGTTCATAGCAACAAGGTAATAATAGGAATACATAGATCTATTAGAGGGTGAACACTTAGGTCCCAATCACAATTATCTTTGGATCACTCCTCTAGATTTAGAATCCGATAACCTTTGTTAAGAAGAACAAATAAAGAACTGAATATAACTATATTGAGAACTTGCAAAGTAATGAAAACAGTAAAAGAAATGGGTAGAAGAAGAAGAAGGTGAAAACCCTCTAAAACTTAGAAACTATTAAAAACTTGTATGACTTGTGTATCTCTGCCAAAACACTTAGGCACATATAAATATGAGTTCATTAGGTTAAAAAACTCGTCAGGGGCATTCTTGTAAAATGTGATATCTTGGGCTTCAAGTTCGGCCAGGTCCAACTTGTCTTTCTGCCGCCTCAGTATCGATCGATAGTACAGGGTGTACATCGATCGATTATGGTCTCGATGTATCGTCCTTCGGCTAATGTGTGTCGATCGATATCACAGAGTGTGCATCGATCGATGTGTAACTCTTGGTGTCGACCTCTGGTCTTGATCACGGGGGAACTCTTCTTTAAGCTCCAAAAAGGCACCTAAAACATCACTTTTCTCCAAAATGCTTCTGAACCTGAAAACATACCTAATAGACTCCGAAACATAGATAATAGTAGTAAAAACACTCATATACCATGGGTAAAAACAGGTAAAATCCATGGTTTATCAACTCCCCCAGACTTAACCTTTTGCTTGTCCTCAAGCAAACACACAGTCAGTCTTTATGAAAGAGGTTTTTGAAAAGCAGGGACTTTGTTGCAAACCACATCTAAGAGTCTGTCAATCACAGAAGTACATTATGCAATATCCTAATTAAACAACCTTGATCATCTAGCCAACAACTTAGCAATCATGTCTGACTAACCCCTCTACTGATTTCATTTCTGTACATAAAAATAAAAGTGCAGGCTTTGCCTTGGGAGTATCGATCACAGGATGCAAGGTTGCTCAAACAAGTATCTGGACCTGGAGGTAAAAATTAGTTCCTATCCTCTCTTTCTATTATTTCTCTCCTAGTCAAGTCTGCTTTCATTTGCAAGACATTGACCAAGATTGGACAGGCTTCCATGAATCAAGGCTTACTGGTTGCAGCCACCAAGTCCTGTTCACTTCTTTTTGACCTATTTCCTAGGATTCATTGTGAAGCAAGTCTTGAAGGGGGTAACCACCAAGCCCTGTTCGAACCCTTTACCTATAGAACTCTTATGAATCAAGTCTTGATGGGGGTAACCGCCAAGCCCTGTTCGAATTCCTTCCTAATTAATAACTAACTAGTCCTAGAACATGAATTTAAGCTAATTTTCGATTTTTTTTTAAAGAACTGAATAAAATAAATCTAAATTCGAAAATAAGAGAGAGAGGGTGATAAAACTATCTACACAAGGCTTTACCTTCCAGACTTGTTTGAAGCATCCGATTCCATGTATACCAAGCCCCAAGACAAGCAAAGAATGTCAGGTTAGGTTGAAAATCAGCTTTGGTTCCTCCAGACAATCAATGAGAGCGTTGTCATAGCTGATAGGTGATCAACTTTAGCATCTGTAGTACATTCTGCATCAACAAATCTAAGAATGGTGCCTAAAAGATAAGTTAGATAAAAAGTGAAAATTTAAATTATCATTATCCCTTTCTTGACTCAATAAAAACCATTTTGAAAACATTTTTAGATGAAATCAAAAGGTAAACAACATCAGTAATCATCCCCCCAGACTTAAATCATACACTGTCCTCAGTGTATAACCAGTCCAGTGAAGGCATAGGTAATAATAAAATACACTGATATCGAAAAAGTTAGAGCGATATACCTGACCGTGATGCGTATCGATCGATGTTGAGTCGCCTTCGTCGATCGCTACTGTTTGGTTCATGTCGATCGATATCGACTGTGTCATGTCGGTCGATTTCAGTGGTAATCGTCTAATCGTAACTGCAAAGAAAAAAAATACGAAAAATAAAATCCTAAAGATAAAAATGAAATGAAAAACTACCTAACAGTGGGTTGCCTCCCACTCAGCGCTTTGATTATAGTCATCTAGCTTGACTTTGGATGGAATGAGCTACTGAGATGAAGTCCAGGTACTTGTTGGGAAACAAGTATCCTCTGTATCTTTCTTCTCACCGAACCATGCGTCAAATAGGCTCCTTGTGGCTTCATATTCTCTGGTTCGTTTCTTCTTTATCTCAATCAACTCATCAGTGATCCTTTGAATCCTTTCTTCATGACCTTCAATGCTGAGCTCGTGCCATCCTAATTTCTTGTAGGCATGTTCTGAAAGATCACTGAGCTCCGCTTGCATTGAATCAAGGCGTTGGATCATTTTGTCGTGGATGGAGCTGGTATCGATAGATTCCTTTGTTGAAATGTCGGTCGATGGCTGTTGAAATCCATCGATGGATGCGTTGGTTCTTCTGTCGATCGATGCAAAGGGTGCAGGTCTGCTCGCAAGCTGCCTCTGAATGGCTTTGATATTTTTCTGCATCCCTTCTATGCTAGATTCCATGCTTCCAACCTCGTTAATAAGCGGGAAATACGTCTGCTCTAGACGTCTGTCTTGTGAATCATCCACGCTTGTGATTTCCGTGTAGACTTCATCAGCTAACTTATCCAAATCAGCTCTGGTGCAGATCTCTGAAGTCTGTATATCGATCGATGCAACATGTTGTTCATCGGTCGATTTTTGCTTCTGCAGATTCTCGTGAAGCTTCTCGGCAAAGAGCTTCATCTGGTTATCAATTTCAGTCAATTGCCTATCGATCGACGTGAGGTTGAGCTCATCGATCGATGCGATTGATGCAGCCTGATAATCGAGTTGACGTTGGAACTTCTCAGTGCGAGTTCCTCCACTTCTTTGTCTACTAAGAAGTGTATATCAGCAAGTTTCCTCTCAGCTGCTTTCAGACGAGTCAATCCTCCAAAAGGATTGCAAGGTGCCGCGGGGTTCATATCTGCATGTGCCTCATTGATAAGGCGGATAGATCTCTTCATCTCTGCTGTGCAGATGCTTAGATACCCTAGGTTGTGGAAGATAGGTTCACAGGTTTTGGTTAGTTTGCTTCTGAGACGAGCTTCTGTTTTCTTCAGTTCTTTCCAGATATCTCCAAGAGACTCATCGACATCATGTTTTGAGTAAGTGGTCGATGGTGCAGGCTTCATATCGATCGATGTGGATGTTACTCCGTCGATCGATATTGAACTTTTCTGGTTATGGTTCTGTGCGTTGCGAAGATCTTCAAGTTCCAGCTCAAGACGTTGAACCTTCTTCAGTAATCCCTGGTCTGCACTGAACATCCATTTCATCTCACCGCGAAGCTTGTCTGTGGCTTCCTCTAAACTCTTTTCCATGGAGAGCTTTTCCCATTTGCGTTCTCCAAGTAGACCAGTGAACATCTCGTTGATCTCGTCTTTGGTGTAGGTTTCTTGCACCAATTCTCTTCTTGTAAATGAACTAGCGTGCTCTGGTAGACAGATGTAAGAGCGCTCGTCCATTGAAGTTCTTTGAAGCAGTTTCTTGATGTCGTCTTTAGAAACTCTGATGACGTCACCATCTATTCCTCTAGCAAACCCTTTCTCGTCTCTGTAGACCCCATACTCATCTCTCTGCTCCCAAAAGAATTTTTGAACTCCATATCGAAAGCTCTCTTTCCAAATTCGGGACACCTATCGATCGATTTGATACACTCCGTATCGATCGATTTACGTTGAAAATCTGGGTCCTTCGTGTTGAGATGTTTATCCTCAGCTTCCTGTGGCTCTGTTGTTGTGTCTGCCTCCTGGTGCTGATGATGGTGGTCTGGTCCGTAGCGTTGTTGCTGGAATAGGTTTTGGGATCCGTTGGCTAACTGTAGGACGTCTGCAATGTCCTCTCTGGATAAGTGGAGTGTTCGTCCATCCATTGAGCGTGCAAAACCTTGTGAATCCCTGAAAATACCAAACTCATTCGGGATTAGATTACCGAAATTAAGTACATTTGAATTTGTTACCTGGGATGGTTTGATGCATGTATAGGTCGATGGCACAGGTTCTGAATCGGTCAATGGTTGTTCAGGCCTATCGATTCGATGTGCTGGTGCCGTGTCGATCGATGAGACTTCTTTGGGTTGGGTGATGTATGTTGGCGTTGCGGTCGACCGCGAAGCTCTATCTGGTGTCGCTTGCCCAGCTCGATTGAGTAGTCTCCGTCTCTTATTGTTGTTGACTGTGTTGTCGAATGATGCGAGGCAAGTATTATCGATCGATGGGGAGAAGGACCTGTCGATCGATGTCTTGATTCGAGGTTGTGGTGGCGAAGTCGATCTTCATCTTCTGGAAGGTTGTGACACTCTATAGCTCTCTCCTCCTCGTAATCATCAGTATACTCCTCAATGTGAGTAGTATTTGCAGCATGTGGTGGGATGTAGTAGTCGTTTCCCCTCGTTTACCGAAATCACCTTCGGAAACTCCTGTTCGATCTGGTTGAATAGTGAATCGATCGATGACCATGTAAGTGTGTCGATCGATGTCAGTTCACCGAGATGATCGATGAGACAGTGCTACTATCGATCGATTCTGCGGTCTCCGTCTCAGTATCGTCTTGTGAATCGTATTCATCTCCCACAATAAAGCGGCTACAAGGTCTGAGCCGTCTTGGATCTTCTTAGGGACCTTGATGACTCGTCTGGATTATAGTAGACCGTATGATTGATCGGGTTAGGCACGTTTGTTTGTCTGAAGGTTGCAGACTGCTCAAGCGTGGCTAGGAAGGCTCTTCCAAGTAGCTAAGAAGTAGGTAGGGTTACCTTGGCGTCCAAGACATGGAAGTCTACTGGTATTAGGGCTTCTCTATGGTAACCTCAAGGTTTCTCACAATTCCTCGAGTTCTGCTGAGAACAATCAACAAAGATGAATGATTCTTGGTGGGCTCTATCTTCGAACCTAGATGATCTGCTATCACCTTGGGTAGGATGCTAACTCCAGATCTGTGTCACATAGGCGCGTGGGAAGTTGATCTCATGGACTGAGCAAGGAACAACGAACTTCCCTAGATCACCCTTCTTCTCAAGTTTGATCCTCTTCTTCATACTTTCTCGACTTGGTTGAACATCCTCGATGTCTTCTTCTGTCTCCTTAGTTTCTCTGAAAAACATCCACAATCTGTGTGAAAAGTAGGCTTCTTCAAAGGGTTTCTCTGTAGGTATCCTTAGAACTCTCTTTCTGAAACTTGCCAACTCTTTCTCATTAACTCCTCTTTTAAGGTGTTTAGGAACCTTCTCTTTCCTTTTTCTGAGAACTCTGCCATCTTTTTCCTTTTCTATCTCCATTGGATCAATGATATCCATGGGCTTCTTCATTATGGCGGCTGGTGGGTTTCTGGAAGGCCTAGATTGCTCCCGGAGTGCATTAAGTCGTGCAACATCTATCTTGGGAAGTTGCACTCGGCGTGTGATAACTGAATATCGATCGACAGGTTCTGGAGTGTGTCGATCGATTTCATTATCCTTCGGTCGATCGGTGGGATGTCTGTCCTGTTGGTCGATGTTGTAAGGGCTGGGCGGATGTGGGTGCTTTGCTGCGAACTCCTCGTGAGTAAGTATCTTCACGGTGTTGCACTCGTGAGTGGATTCTTCAAGATCCATCGGTCGATGCTCGTCTGAGTCCATCGATCGATTGGTGTTGGCGTACATCGATCGATGTGCATGTCCTGACATCGGTCGATTCCAGTGGTTGCCGCCAATACTCATGGAACTTTCGATCTGGAAGTCTCCCGATTGCAGATAGCATTGACGTTGTGGCTTGTTGCTTCTTCTCCAGTCCCTTTTCCTAGAGCTTCCTGCTTATTAACAGCTTCTCCTGTCTGAATCACCTGAGTCTCTAGTTTCTTCATGAGTACTCAAAGCATCAAGCTTTGTGTTCAAAGTGGTGTAGACAGCGTCGATCTTTCCATTGAAGTTCACATCTAACTGCTGCTGGCTTTCAAGAACTTTGCTGAGCATGTCTTCTAGATTTCCTTCTGGGGTTGGTGTGGGTGGCTTCATGTAAGATGAGTTTCCATAAATTTTGTTGTTGTTGGGGTTGCTGCTGTTGAAGTTTCCTCTCGTCACGAGAGTTTCTGTTCCTTGGTTTCCGGATCTCTGAAATCGGTTCCACTGATCCAGTTGACTTTAGCTTCTATGTAGTCATCTTCTTCATCAACTGCATCCTCCGAGCAGATTTGCTTGTTTAGCGACTTAGAACATTGTCAAGTGTAGCTTGTACCTCATTTATCTGTTCTTTTCAAGAGCGCTGCAGATCTTGCTCTTACAATGTTCTTCGTGCTGTTGCTGGATGCTAGGTTGTCTATTAGCTTCACAGCATCTTCAGGATTCCTTGTGGTGAAGTTGCCTTCACTTGCGGTTTCAGAGCCATCTGATATTTCAGCGATGCCTCTGAGAAAGAAAGTGCAGTTGCACCTTGTTGAATCCATGGTGTGGACAATCTCGCTGGTAAGACTTGTATCTGATCCAGGAATCCTTGAATCACTCTCAGGGCTTGGTTTGGATGTGGCAATTTTCCTCCTTAAGTCTTCAGTAGCATCATCAAAGTTACGCAAAAATGCGTTTTGATGTCGCTCAGGATGTAAGAGATCCTGTGGTAGCTGCTTAAGCCACTGTAAAGCTTCTCGGTTAAAGAGTGTTTGAAGAGCTTACAGAGAAGGGTAGTCCACAGGGACTCCATTGGCTTTGATAGCAGATATGAGATCCTCGAACCTCTCCAGATGGTCCATGGGATGCTCATTGGACAGCCCAGTAGGGTGTCTGTCCCAAGGGTGTAGTACTGCGGCTTGAGCTCGAAATCGCCTCTCTGAATAGCAGGGGGCGAATGGCTGATCTGTTGGTGTAGAACTGATCTGGGCAGTTGTAGTCAGCTAGTATTGAGAGCAGCCTCTTCTACAGGTTGAACAGCTCATGTAGGTGCAGTTTCTGGCTCAGGGATTACTTCATTGAGAATTGAGTTTCTGACTGCTTCATTCACGAAGGTGACCTTCTTGGTCACGCAAGTCTCCATTCTCATTTCGTGTAGAATAATAGGCCAAACCATGACTCGCGGAACAATATCGATCGATATACGGTTAGGTGTCGATCGATGTCGATAAAAATGTCGACGGTGGTGGTAGTGTCGTCGGCGGGAAGATGCAGTATCGATTGAAGAGCGGTGTCTGATCGAGATGTCGGCAGATGCGTGGTATCGTTAGGCAGCAGTTGATGGTGTCGATCGATGCGGAGCGAATTTCCTTGCGGATTGAACATTCCAAGCTGGCGGGAGGTCTTCGAGAACAAAACTTGAGATTCCTTGTTGCTTCTGGTACTGCTGGGCATGTACCGAAAGAACAGAAAAAAAAAATTTGTGTCAGAAAACAAATTAAGATAAAAATAAAAATAACCTAGACTGTCAGGATAAAATCCTATTGTATCAAAGCTCCCCGAGCAGCGTCAAATTTGATATCACTAAAATTACAGTTGAAAGGATTTGGTTTTAAAACAATAAAGAAAGAAGTTAGATTCAGGGTAGGTATTCAGAATTCAGGATTATAAATAATATAAAAGGCTAACAAGTTTCTTGCATGATATGTCGAGCTCAACACTTATTAAATGAATCCATCAGCTCTACGCATTATTTAGATCATCTATTACTTAGATGCTAAATGGTGTTGCGGTCAGCTATCTTGTACGACCG